>QEPC01011141.1:449105-463118 GCA_003113815.1 Sphenodon punctatus
CTAAAAAGGGAAGGTTAGAGACCGGCCGATAACTGGCAGGAGCATCAGCGTCAAGAGATGGTTTCTTGAGCAGGGGTCTAACCACAGCCTCTTTTAGGCAGTCAGGCACCCTGCCCTCCCAAAGGGAGGCACTAACCACCACAGGTAGCAACGGCCGTAGCATCTCCTGACGAGCTTTCACCAGCCAGGACGGGCATGGATCTTGCTCACAAGTAGTGGCATGAACAGATATCAACAAGGACTCCACATCAGCAGGCGACACCATCTGAAACCAATCCCACAAAACAGGACAGGACGGGGCATCCTTAGCCCCAAGATGATCCTCTGCAGTAACTGTGGTGCCGAAATCATGGCGGATGTGAGTGATCTTATCTACAAAGTACTCGATAAACCGGTCAAAGCGGTCACTGGATTGCTCCAGGTCCAGGTGGAGGCAGGCAGGACTGACCAAACCTTTCACCACCCGGAAAAGTTCCGCTGGATGTGACTTTGGAGATGCAATAAGGGCAGCAAAGAACTGCTTCTTTGCTGCCTGCGCTGCCACAGCATAGGCCTTTAAACTGCTTTTATGCTGCGATTGATCATACTGGTCGCGTGTCCAGCGCCACCGGTGCTCTAACCGCCTGCTCTCCCACTTCAAACACTACAGGCCCTCAGTAAACCAAGGAGACCTCCGGGAGACTTGGGAGGGCAACGGACACCTGGGAGCCACTCTATCAATGGTCTCAGCCAACAAGGTGTTCCAGAAGGCTACGAGATCATCAACAGAGTGGGTGTCAAGGTCCAGGGGAAACTCCCCCAGAGCATTCCAGAACCGATCCAGTTCCATAAGTCTCCGGGGGCATGCCGATCTAATAGGTCCTGCACCCTGTTGGGGGCTAATATGCGCCAGGATGCACGCCTTAAGGAGGTAATGGTCCAACCATGACAAAGGTTCTACCCCCTTAACTTCTACTAACTGAGCCCCCGCCTCAATGCCTGTGCAGAAAACCAAATCCAGTGTATGTCCCTCCTCATGTGTGGGGTCACAGATGATTTGGGACAGGCCCATTTTGATTTTGGAATACTGAGATCATACTTTTCTCCAGTTTATTAAGGGCTTGTTCTCATAAGCAAGGGTACTCTGGAGTAACTATCTGCCTCCACCACTGTTCCCATGAGCAGAGAGAACCAGAAGTTAAAAAGCTCTTCCCGTCCCATAATCTCTCTGCTTGGGAGCTTTCAGGGAATTGCCAGCAGGGCAGGTGAAAAAACAAGAAGCCAATGAGGGAGAGCTGCTTTGTGGAAAACACAATAGGAGGAAGTGCTGAGATTGTCTGGAATGGAGGAGTGAAGTTAATTACGTCCCTCAGGTCAGATAATATAATAACCTACAGTAGGATCCTCCTTCCCCACTTTAACTCCTCTTTTTTGAGAGATAAATACTCCTCTTTAGCCTCTCTGCTTGGAGGAACACAGGGGAGATTAAAGTAGGTTAGAAGGTACTTACACCACACACACACCCCTCAAAAAGGGCATATAAGAACAAGCCCTACATTTGGAGGTGAAGTTAAGCTGTGGGTCTAGAAAGAAATTAAATCTCCCTCAGATAAAATGGTTCCCTGTAATTTGGGATGTGTCCTTATAGATATTTAAGACCTTGTATTTACAAAACCTTATCTACAGGTATGGGTGATGCAAGGAGAGTACTGGGGTGCAAATGTCCCTCCAGATATTTGGGGACCCACACCCCGTCCACACCCACTGGTCACCCAGCCTGTGCCCCCACCACCGATGCCTGGTCTCATAGCACTCAGAATCCTCCTCATTCTCCCCTTCCCTCTCGCAGCACTCCAGAAGGGGAGCGATTGAGGGAGGCATCATCAAGGCAGTGCTGTGTGAGGCAGTGAGCAAGGGCTGCTGTGCAGACTGCCTTCTTGAGTCTGAAGGAGTGGAGCACCGGATACAGGATCCACAGGGAGTCATGGTGAGGGTGAACAGTGAGGCATGGCAAGGACTGGTTCAGGAAGAGCCAAAGGAGGAGGCCTGAGGTCAATCCTGACCCCAAGTCAGGTGATCACAGGCTCAGCACAGTGAAAGCAGCATTACCAGGCAGCAACTGGCGGGCAGTGGAGGCCTGTGGGGTGTTCTGGATTGGTATTTGGGTGAGGGGTGCTGGGGCAGTTGGGTAGCACAGGCCTGGGGGTCTCTGGATTGGGGATAGGGAGGGGTGCACTGCTGGGAGGGCATATGGGGGCTCTGGTTTGGGGCTGGGGTACACTGTGTAACCCCACTATCAATAGTCACCAGTCACCTACGTCTACAGGGTAAACAAAATTTCACATGTAATGATTTTTGTGTGTGTTCATGGAGGAAACCCACTACTCACTAATCCACTAGGGATCACTGCAGAGTAGGGCTGAAACTCAATCTTGATTTTTTTCCCCTCAATTTTTTCTGAGAATCACAGTTGTTGACTCATTTTAGCGAGAATCGTGAATCAAGAAAAACCCCGGTTCTCAACAGTTTCTCAATTGAGAATTTTCTCGATTTACTGTTTACCAGTCACCATGATTAACACTTATCATTTACTGTGATTTTGTACCATATACCAATTTACCATGTACTGTGTTCATCCCGGTAATGAGCATTCAAAAAAAGCTGCCCTTTTTCTAAACAGCAGTGACGCTGCTGGTGCTATGTTTGAAAAGGGTTGTGCATGCGTGAACAGCTGTGGTGGCCATTTTGCGCATGCACATTACTGGAATGATCACAGTACACAGTAAGCGGTACATGGTAAATCGGTATATGGTACATGGTAAATCACAGTAATTGGTAAATCACGGTAAATGGTAAATCAAGAAAAATTCTCCACTGAGATCTGGGACCATTACCAAGTTTGTCCTGAGATCTTGGTAACAATTCTTGATTATTGTGAGATTTTCACAAGAAAAAAAATATTTTTTGTTTCAGCCATATTGAGAAGTTGTTAATAATTGGTTATCACAGAAGTTATACTTTGGAGTAAATTTAACTGCATTGATGTTTGTGTCGGTGTGTTCCCAGAGTACTATTTACTTTACATTCCATGGAATTACTCTGGTAAAGCATGTCCCATGTTACTTTAAAGGCATGTTCCAGTGACAAAAAAGTGCAGTCTGTACCACTGCAAGAAAAATCAATATGCATTCTTTGTGTACACACTAGGGATGTGCAATTTGTTTCTTTTTTATTAGTTACTAAAACAAATGCAGATCCATTTGTTTTAGTAACTATAACTAATCTTCTGAAAACAAATGAGTAAGCAAATGACATACATTTGCTTTCATTTGTTTTCAGGGTTTTCGCAAAATGACTACCAGGGCCCTTCTGCGCATGTGCGGCCCTTTTCCAAAATGGTGTTGATGCTGCTAGTGCCATTTTGGAAAAGGGCTGCACATGCACAGAATGGTCCAGGAGCCATTTTGCACATGCACAGTGATTTGTTAATTTAATTTTTTTTTTAATTAAATGACTACACATGCGCAAATGGCTGCCATTCTGCGCATGTGTGCCCTTTCTCCAAATGCCCTTTTCTCAAGTATCAAAAGGGAATTCCCAACATACACTTTCCAAAAATGCCCTTTTCTCAAACACCAATCAAGGTCATGACCCTCTCTACAGATATCACAGTCTACGGGGTCCCAATTGGAGCTGTGCATTTGGGTTTGGATAAAAGAAAACAAAAGAAACACAGAAAAACACTTTTTGGTTTTCCTATTTGAAACACAAAAACTATCCTGAAATTTTCAGGCATATGTTTGTGTGCATCAGTATCAGTGATCTACAGGAGTGGATTGTGTTTTGTGCATTGTGGTTTGGGATCTTAGCCTGCTTCTTCAGGCAACTGGAGGCAGAACTGTGGCCATTTTTAAATTGACCACAGTGGGTGGGGGTGCAGCCGTGCTGGGTGGGAGTGCCCCCATTTCCATGGGCACACACCCATCTCCACCCACCGAGTTTCGGGCATTGGAGCCCATTGCTCCGTGTGTGGATAATGGGTGGAGGTGGGTGTAACGCGGGAGTACGTGGCATTACCATTCCCCGCGGCATTCCCACAGGCTCCGCCATCCATCTCCATGCAGCAAAACTGTGTGGAGATAGATGGGGGCGTCTCATGTGAAAAGGGTCTGTGCCAAGGGAACTGGATGGGAGTGAGTGTGAGAGATTCCCCTGCTTGGTGCTCTGGAAGTCACTGAAAACAGTGTCCTTTACTGTTTATTGTAGAGTCACCACCTGTGCATGTGTATGCATGCACACACACACACACACACAGGGATGTATCCCCTTCCATACATGCAGGCTAGAAACAGAGACTACACCTCCCTGCTTGCTTGCTTTCCAACCAACAGTAACAGCTACCAGATTTTTTTCTCTTTACGAGGTCCCAAAATTAGCCGCCTCAAGCCACGTTAGTGGGAGAGTGCGGGATACAAATTAAAAATGAAATGAAATGAAAATGTTGACAAACAAAAAAACACAAAATTGTCTCTGAAACCAGAATAGAAATCAGAAATTCAAAATTTGCCCCCTTCCACATGCCAAGTTCTTACCCATCAGTTGGGTAATCTCTAGCATAATAATTGCTATACTGGTCCACTGAGTGCAGTATCATCTGTCTGACCACTGCCTGATCATTCAGAGGAAACCACAATAAGAAGTGATCTATCACCTGCTATTCATTCCAGCTTCCCCCAGTCAGAGGTATATATCACCTCTGACCGTCTTGGCGGATAGCCATAAATAACTGTGCCCTCCATGAATGTAATAAGTTTAATGAGTTAGGAAGGCACAGGCAATATCATTTTCAATAAAATATCTCACCTACAAACTGTAGTTTGTTTATACTTGCATAGCTAAGAGAATGTGGATTGAAAGGATATTTGTAAGAAGAAAGAGAAAAATATTTTTAAATGGCTACAGTCCTCAGAAGAGGAAACTTTGCAGTAACTGGTAATAAAAGTTTTATAGAATGCATACTACAACTGATGAAAGTCGTTTTAAGAACAGGTCACTGATTCCAAACCCACTGTAGACAAAGTGACTGTAAATCATTAATACTATTCAATAGCTGTTCTGTGTCCTCTGTCTACTTACTGACGAACAGGTCTCTTTCCACAGAACAAAATCAACCATCTTAAATTACAATAATTGGTATCTTTGTTAGCAGTAACTATCTACAGAGGAGTCAACAATTTAGGTGGGATGGAATCTTTGGGTGAAAAATGAGAAAGTAGCCTGCAGTAGAACATGGTAATCCATGAGTCACCTGCTTGTCAGTTCACTGGCCACTAGATGTTCACCTACTTGAACCTACTTCTGCCTCGGGGGAAGTGGGCAACTGCTACCGGACGTGTCATCCAGAGATCGGTGACATGGTGAGGGCTAAGCCTTGCTCAACCAGGTTAACCTAGCTATTATGTGCTCTCCTGTCTGTTAGGCCCCACCAAGTTCTGTCATGAGGTGAGGTCCAAGGATCGAGCCTGGAGGAGCACGTTCACCCCAGCCTGCCAAACAGCTGATTCCCTCTCCTCCTTGGCCCCCCCTCCACCTGTTTGGCACACTTACCTGGCCCAGGTGAGCATGCTCCTCCAGATCTCCCCAATCAGCTGTTTGGCAGCAACTCCTCCTGGGAGCCTGAGCCTGCTGCACAGCAGGGGTCCAGAAGTCCTGCCCCATGGTTCTTTGGCTGACCAGTGGCAGGGTGGGAGCTGCTCATTTTTAACTGCCCTCCCTGCCAGCCCACAGTGTAGTGGTTGCAGTAGTCTTCCTCTGGGCAGCCAGGGGATCTGGCTCGCCCCTATCTTGTTTGTTTTCACCCTTTACCAAAATTCACAATTTATACAACAAATGAATGCCATTAATCAGCTTTTAAAAAGTGGGTGCATTCCAGGTTGTCATTTTATTATAATTCTGTGATGTTACTCTTTGGTCAGATAAGAATTTGGGTTTTTTAGACAGCTATCAAGATGCTGTTCAGTATGTTGGTTTTTTTCAGTGGAAAAATGTTTCTAATTTTAAAGGGCCTAGTAAAAATAACCATCCAGTGTGGGAAAAAATCAGATATAAAGAAGTTATGTTTTAGTGGAAGATTAGTTTATCTGCTGTCGAAATCTACCTTGCAATCTTCTATTACTTTTTAATATTGGTATCCCCCCCCCCCCAGTTTTCCCATCATTTATATTATCATTTGCCTCTGTGAAGTAATGAGATGATTAAAGGGGATGAGAATGCTCTTCTTCTCAAATTATTTAACTTTCTTCAAATAAGAACTGGCTGCATTTATCAATGCATCCTGAATGAGACACGACAAAGTGTTGGGTTTTAAATGGCTGCACTCTTTAAGTGAAACAGGATTAGACTGGCTGGCCAATTGCCTGGGCAACTTGGGTCCAGTACAAGCAACTGTGAGGATGGGACAGGGTAAAGGGAAGGAATTTCACCCACGCTGGTGCTGCTAGGCATGGAGAGTGCCTGTAAAAGTCCCTCAGGTTCTTATAGAGGCTGGTGGGTGTAACCCTAGCCAAAGATCATCATCTGGAGTGGTACCAGGTGCAGCGCCTTTCTCTCCTACACAGTAGAACACAACAGCTACAACTATCATGCCTACACACAAAGGGGAGGGAGTGCGACTGTGAGGAAGAGGGGGGTACGAGTACCCAGGAACAGGGGATAGGGAAGGAGATGCAGACATGATGTAGGGCTAGGTCTGAAACAAGAGCTCTCGTTTATCTTGAGTCTCATCAAGAAACAAGCTTCTCAATCCAAAGGAGGCGAGAGCCGAAATACGAAAGAGTTGCTTACCTCGTTGTAGCTTTAAAGCACCTTCATTCGAATGCTTCCCAGTAAGCGCATGCGCTTAAAATGGCCTCCCGTACTTTTCTGAGCAAATACAGGGTTTCCAAGGCTGGCCCCAGGTGATACAAAGCTGTAAACATAGGGGCGCAGAGCACTGTCGAGCGAGTGCTTCCCTCCGGGAACCGGGACAGGCAGCTAGAAGGCTCTGATCTCTATCAACTGTGTAAGTTGCTGCAGCGGGGTGTCGTTGACTCTGTCCGGGGAGGGGAAAGTGACAGCTCCTACGGGCTGTTGCTCTCAGCTGTTTTTACTAGGGGAAGATGTTTGGAGGGCAGGGGGGTTCTTCTGCTCTGTGCTCGGGGTTGGGGTCCCTCCACTCTGTGCTGGCTCTGCACAGCTTCTTTAAACTCCCCTGATTTGAGCTCTAAGCTCTGCTCCAGAGCTGCTGAGGGGCAACTACTTTCTTCTGCAAGTCGGGACTGGGACTGGGCAGCTCGCTCTGACAGTCTCTAGTCTCAAACACTCTTGTTAGCAGTGGGGCAGGCAGGAGCAGCCAGTTTCTCCTCCAATAAGTTATTCTGCCTCCCCTCCCTGGTGCCAGTTCCCATCTCTCACCTGCCTCTGTCTCCTAGTAGTGCTGCAGCAGCAGCAGCAGCGGGTACACCCAATCAGACTGGGAGATAATGCTGTTTGTTTACAAACAGCTCCTCCCCATGTGCTGATCAGAAGGTTGTTACCTTGTAAAGAAGGTTCTTTGAGATGGCATCTAACATTCCACAACTGGGTTGTGCACACTCACCCTATTCAAATAATAGACCACATGATGGTCTCAAGCTCTTCTATTATAAAAAGCACTCTCCCCCTCAGAATGACAGTTCCTTCCAACCCTTTCTAGAAATATAAGGGGGAAAAAATGCGGGGCTGGAAGGGTGGGTGTTGTGAGAATGTTTGGATCCATTTCAAAGAACCTTGTTTACAAGACAGCAACCTTCTGTTCTTCTTCGAGTGGCTCCTCACACGCTATGTTTACATGGCTCCGCTAGGAGCCACTTTATGGGGGGGACCACTGGGAGGGCAAAGAGGAGGGGAGGACTAGGAGCTGCTAGATCCCTGGCGAAGCGGGAGGGACTAGGAGCTGCTAGATTCTTGGGGTGAGGGGTCAAACAGAATGGGGGCTAGCAGCTACTGGATCCCTAGGGGAGGTGGGAAGGTTGGGTGGGAGAGGACTAGGAACTAGGGCTGTAGCGGAATACCACAGCGGTAGCTATTTCCGGCAGAAACAATGTTTCCGCAATTAGTGGAACGGCATGGCAGAGGCTTTCATTCCATTAGTTTCATTCCGCGGTTCCGCGGTTCCGCTTATTTAATTCCGCTACTTAGTGGAATCGTGGAAACATGACATTTTCACTACTTCCGCAATTCCGCCAGTGCCACAAAATAGCAGAATAGCGGTTTTCCGCAATTTCCGCAATTTTTCCACAATTCTGCGATTTGCAGAATTCCGGCGGAATTAGCGGAATGTCCACAGAAAAATCGCAGTGTTGCGTGGGCAATTCCGAAATGGCAGAACAGAATCGCAGTGTGGTAACAGCTGCTGCCGCATCAGCCCTACTAGGAACTGTTGTATCCCTGGGGCAGGGAAAGGTGGGAGTGCTAGGGGGCAAAGAGGAGGGTGACTAGGAGCTGCTGTATCCCTGAAGTGGGGGAACTGGGAGCTCCTGGATCACTGGAGCAGGGGGCACCCACTCCCCTGCCTGGCACAGGCAGTCCCAGGCTGGCACTTCTGGGCACTGAGGGAAGAGCCAGGTAAGGGATTCCCAGCCCTCATGCCCTCACGGTAGGGCACCCCCCACCCCCACAGGTATCCCTTTTACTTCGAGGGGCACATAATAATCCCACAATTAATACATGATTATTTTTCTACAGGGAGTGTCTCTTTTTCCTGGCTTTCATTACAGGTATGCAAAAATTTTAAATTCTCACAGTTGCATGTTAAGGGTGTGGGCGGTCTCAAAATGAAACACACAACCCTGCCCCCCACAGACCCCTGTGGTTGTGTCCATTCACCCACACAGATACCCTGATCCCCCAAAGCTCCCTGCCCCTCCCCACACTCAAATACCCCCCCCCCCAGCTCTGCTCCCGTGGCTTCATGCTTGCGTGGCCAGATATGGAAATTTTAGAGAACACTTATGAAAAGTACAGGTTGCAGGACTGCATTGGATCCAATACAGTCCTGAAACTTGTATTTCTCATGTCTCTTCTAAAATTTGCATATCTGACCATGCTACTTCCTGCTGTCTCATCCTTCTGACCCCTGCCCCTCCACCCACAAACACTCCAGGGCTCCCTCCCCTTTTTCCCTTCCCCCTGATCAGAACCCCAGGCTCCCTCCCCCTGTTCTTTTAAAACCCATCGACTTTTGTACTGGTCTGCTCTGTGCAGGGGTGGATTCATAGGAATCAACTGGGTCGTGGGCATACTAGGGAGCACTGCAGAGGGAGAGCTACTGTGGAGGCAGGACCCCTGATAGACTGTTGCCCTATTGTGTGCCTCTTGGAGGGATTGAGAAGGCAAGCCCCTGCCTGTGAAGGGAGCGCCGCTGAGCAAGACTGACACCTGAAACATCTAGCCGGCCTGATTGGTCCCACTGCCAGGTGCGGGGAGTTAAAAGCCGGAGCTTCCCTAGCGTGTGCGCTGCGGGCATACTAGGGAGCACTGCAGAGGGAGAGCTACTGTGGAGGCAGGACCCCTGATAGATTGTTACCTTTTGTGTGCTTCTTGGAGGGATTGAGGTTTTATTGCCTCATAATATTTATCAAGTCAATGCAGCATTAAAAGCCGATTCTGTGCTTTTGTCCAGTGAGCGTCTCACTGATTTCTTTACTGATCATGTTTCCCTAACAACGGAGACGTTATGCTTTATGTTCCACTAGCTGAATCAATTAAATGAGAAAATTGACACCTTGATTCTACATAAGGGCCCCATTGTCTTAAGTCCTCCCTTACCTAGGGCCCCTCATGACTCGAAGCTGACTGGGGGATCTTTGCGCGGTCAGTTAACTCATCCTAAAATTATGAGTAGTGCTGCTTTTCCAACCGCAGTTTTTCCCCAGTCAAATCCGGAGTCTCATAGGCCGGAGCTCTTTGAGCTACTCCAGTTAAATATTATTTTTGTTGTTTTTCCCCTTATTGGTGGACGAGTCCCTCATTGGGATACCCCATTGGATGCAGCAGAACACCTTAGGGTCCTTTTAAATGAGCCAATCACTCACCATGACATCTCTTCAGTCGATGTCATGGTTAAGTCTAAGCTCAGACATTTGGTCAATGTTAAGTTTACTTCTGTAGTTTGGGTCAAACTAATACTGGACAATTGGCTTCGTCTGAATAAATCCGCAGTTTTTCCCTCTAGAGCTTATGGCACCCAAGCTGGTCTTGTTTGCCAAGAGGAAGCTGTTCCCTCTCATAATGTCTCCCTATGTCCTTTAAATCCTGAGCTGTGCTTACCCAGTGGTCATATGAATTCCCCTAGGCCTAAAATCAATGATGGAGACTTGAGGCAACCCCTTTCTGGAAATGCGTTGGTCTCTACAGGGATGGAGGTAGACCTGCTTTGTCATTCACCCCCAACCCCTCCATGCTCCCGGAGGAATAGTGTTACCCCCCCCCCCCCCCGGAGTAAATGGGTCCTCACTTGCATCTCCTTCTCAAGGGAATTTAATGACCTAGCTGGAACGGTTGTATGGTCAGCTGAAGGAGTTAAGACAGCATAAGGTCCCCTACATGAATTTGAAGTGTCAAGGAGCTATTCCTTCTCCATTGTCCAACGTCCCAAATTGCCTTCTTCTTCTTTTTCTCCCGAAGTGTCGCCGATTAGGGGGGATACTTCGAGATTGTTAATTTGTGCGGGTGAAGGCTCGTGACCTTGTGCTGATGATGATGGGACACAGGCTGGTGAGGCCCAGGGTGGATCTTCTTCCACTCCTGATGGTCAAGCAAAGGGTTCCCCAAGGGGGGGTAGCTCAAATGGTTGTCTTCAGGCCTTCCCTTGCCATCAGAAAATTGAGAGCCCCCGGCTTTCTCTCCTTTAATGTCACGGTCTGGTTTATTAGAGGGAAGGCAGTCGGCACCTCCAGCTGCTCCTGGTGGGGGATCGTGACTGTTACCAGATGAATCCCCTGGGTTTATGATTGTCTCTTGGAATATTGCTTGCTGGAAGTCAAGTCTGTTGGATAGGGATTTTTATGATTTTATTGAAGGTTTCGATACGATACTTTTGCAAGAAATGTGGTGTTTATATGATTTTTCCTGTAGGGGGTTTGATGTGTATTGTGTCCAGGTTACACCCTCAGCTGCTTCTGGCAGACCAAGTGGAGGGCTGGCACTTTTAGCTTCTAAAAAGTGTATGATTAAAGTGGAACAAGTTGCTTACTATAAATCGAACTTAGCAATCTTTCATTGTATTTTCTCCTGAGGACAACGTTTACTTATAGGAATTGTTTACCTTTCCCCTTCCTCCTCTGTTTACTTTCCCAATGATTTTTGGGAGAGAGTAACAGAGATGTTTCTTGAAGCGAAAAGGTCCTTTCCTCAATCCCCTATTATCATCGGAGGAGACTTTAATATTAGAACTGGTAACTCTGAGACCTCACCAGTTGGTATTCAGTTGGATGATTCTCTAGTGCCAATAAACCTGGCTCCTAGGAGCTCGCGTGATAGGGTGATCAGCCCAGAGGCTAAATATATGTTTGACTTTTGTGACAGTTTTGACCTAGCCCTAATTAAATGGGCGTTTGAGGGGTGATCTGACGGGTAACTTTAGACACCATTCTTATCTGGGATCCAGTGTTATTGATTATTTTTTGTCATCTAAAGCTTTCTTGCAAAATATTTCTTTGTTTCTCTCCAGAGTGGAGTCTGATCACTTCCCCCTAGTATTATCAGTTTTGGCCCATACTGACCCCCCTTTTTTGAGGGACCCTCGGGTAAGATCAGTTGATTTTCCTGCCGCACCCCATTTGGTTCGTGTTAAATGGTCAGGAGACATTGAGGAGCGAGTGGTAAATTTTATCTCGTCTCCCGAGGCAGAGTTTTGCTATGCGGGCATTCAAGCTATGGGCGATGACATTTTATGCCATTATGGAAACTTAATTAGGATGCTAGCTCCTATTATGTCTGCAACAAAAGTCACGATGGTCAGTAAGTCCAACTATGCTTGGTTTGACAAGAGTGTCGGCTCACAAGAACCACACTCAGGAAAGTAGCGAGAGCAGTAAGCTCTAATCCCTCTAGGGTTCTATGCTTCCAGCTCCAGTCTGCCAGAACTAAGTACCAGAAGCTTTTGTTACACAAGAAGTCGGTTTTTCAGTATAAAAGCTGGGGAATTCTTCAGAGTGCTGTTGTCGCTGGCGATTCCCAAAAATTTTGGGAGCTTATTCGACATACTGGACTAAGGGGAAATTCCCCTAAGTGTTCCCCGATTTCTCCCGACCAGTGGGTACAATATTATTCAGGACTTTTCTCTAAACTCTCACCCGGTTGCTTTAGCATGCTGATCCATCCTAAGGATTGTTTTCCTTTGTGGTGCCCGGTATTGCCGGGTGAAATCTTAGATCTAATTACACATCTTAAAGCAGGTAAGGCACCGGGGAAAGATTTTATCTCTCCTGAATGTTTGAAATGTTCACCGGAATGGTGGGCTGGTATATTGGCCCCCCTATTTACCATCATTAATGAGACAGGAGAGATTCCCTGTTCGTGGCTCAATAGCATCGTACTTCCCATTTTCAAGAAGGGGGACCCAGCCCTTGCAGGGAATTATCACCCTATTCGCTTGTTAAGTATAGTGGGAAAACTATATGCCTGTTTTTTGTTAATAAAGCTCCAACAATGGATGGACTCTGCCCTTATACTGGAACCTGAACAGACGGGATTTCAGAAAGGAAAGTCCACACTGGACCACATGTTGGTCCTGACAGCTTTAGCAATAGATTTCATGCCCGACAAAAGGACCTTTTTCTCTGTTTTGTTGATCTCCACGTGGCATTCAACTCTGTCTCGAAGGTTCGGCTATGGAGTAAATTAAGTAAGACCTCAATAGATCCTCGGCTACTGTTCTTAATGGTGAAATTACACGCGGTCAATTCCCTCCAGGTCCGTTGTAGCAACACCATTGGTTTAACGCCTAAAGTCCAGGTCGAGTCAGGTGTTAGACAGGGATGTATACTGGCACCAGCACTGTTTAATCTCTTTCTGAATGATGTAATTCCATTTTTAAACTCTAGTGAGCTTCATTCCCCGACAGTTGGGGGTAGGGCCATTCCTGCCCTTTTGTATGCGGATGATGCTATTCTGGTTTCCCCATCTGCCGTGAGTTTGCAGCGGGCGATGGACCAATTTGGAGTCTACTGCCATAATGAGGTCCTTTCCATCAATTATGAAAAGACCAAGGTGATGGTTCTGGGGAATCCCAGGCATCACAAGGATCACTGCTGGTTTAAGGGGGGGATCTTAGTTGAGCAGGATTCCTCTTACAAATATCTGGGGGTGATATTTTCAGCTTCAGGCTCCTGGAAGGCTCATTTTGAGGCTGTAAGGACCCAGGCAAAGCGTACAATAGCAGCAATAGTAGGGTTTTTCTTGGGCCCAGGTGGAAATTTGGTTCAGTCTGCTTTTTGATTATATAGGGCTAAAGTGATCCCCCAGATTATGTATGCCATTCCGGTCTGAGGCATCGCCTTTGTGCACAAACTCAAAGTGATTCAAATTGGCTTCCTGCTGACAGTTTTTGGTCTCCCTAGGGGCATGCCTCAGGTGTTATTAAGAACTGAATCTTGTTGTTATACACTTAGGCACATCGCCCTGCGCTCTATGCTTAGGTTTAGGCTTTGGACATATCTGTTCTCAGCGCAGAATAAGTCCCTGCTCTCTTTAGCAGTGGCTCACAATCTTCTGAGTGTATGGGACTCTGAAATGGAGACTGAAATCCAAAAGCTAGGGTTTGTTGGCTGCAGGATTATCAATTAACCTTTATGTTGGAGACTCTAATTCCTTGTCTTAGGATCTCATCTATTTATTCCTGCTGGGTTCTCCTGTTGGCCAACACTAATTCAGAGACATTGACTGAGTCAAATTAGTTGGATAATCAGCTGTTTTATTAGAAGTGAGTGTCCAATGAAGATACAAGCAAAACTC
>QEPC01011141.1:485760-498952 GCA_003113815.1 Sphenodon punctatus
GAGCAATCAGTTGGACTAGCCAGAAGCAGTCATTAATTGCCCTTTCATCCACAGAAGCAGAATTTATTTCAGCCACTCAAGCATGTCAAGAGGTAGTATGGCTACACAGACTACTAAAGGACTTTGGAATAGATGAACCAAAGCCAACTGAGATGTATGAGGACAATCAAAGCTGCATTCAGCTTACGAAAATGGAAAGGACAAAGCCAAAGTCGAAACACATCGACACCAAGCATCACTATGTGTGAGAAGCACAAGAAGAAGGACTTGTTGAAGTGATTTATTGTCCTACAGAGAAAATGATAGTGGATGTGGTGACCAAACTGCTACCCAGACACAATTTCCAGAGGCTACAAGAAGCATTGGGAATTGTCAGCAGTGCACATAAGTGATTCAGTGCATGGGACGATGAGAAGGGGTGTTGGAAATACATTCCTTAGTTACATCTCCCCTAAGCACCTTATCCTGTTTGTTTGCTAGAAACAGCAGGAGTAGATGCAGTCAGATCAGGGAACCCCTCCCCCATCCACTTTGTTCTACTCCTACTAGGTCCTGATTGGTTAATCTCCTCTCCCCAGGATGTTTCTTATCTCTTTGTGTCTGAGAGATATTCAGAGAGCTTCTGCTACTTCCCTCCTGAACACACCTAGTCTTAGGAATTAGTATAGATGAAGGCCTTTCCTATCCTACATGTATTTCTTAATAAAGCTACTTAAACTTAAGTATGCTTTCTGCCTGCTTATTAATGATTAGCTACTCACACTCCTCTGTAAACTCTGCATTGGGCTAATCAATGCAATGATCTCACAGTCCTTGCATTCCAACACTGGCTTGGATACGCCCTTCATTGTCAGTCCCAATTCTTGTCAACACAAACATCTGTCCTTCATCCCAGGCCCAGTAGGCGGAGCCAAAGAGGAAAATGTCCTTTAAGGACTGGAGTAAGGAGTCAGGTGCCTGAAAACTGGGGACCATGCCTGTCCCTAACCGCCTTCATGATACACCCCTCCCAGGGATGACACCCATCTCTTATGGAGATGACTCCAATTTAACTTATCTACTATTAAAACATGCTAACAGTACTGACCCCTGCCACTAAAGGACTGCTAGTATCCATTCCAGAAAGGCCCAACTCCTAGAGGTGTGCACCAGGGGACCATGTTGTTTTTGTTTTTGTTATTAAAATCTGTCATTTTGGTTTTCATAAATATCAATTTTTTGTTTTTGTTTTTGCTTTCGTTTTTGTTTTCTATGGGTTCCAATGGCAAACACAGTTTTCGCTGTAACTGTTTTGTTTTTAACCATATGTAGCTGAAACCTGGGGTGCATATACCTCCAACGGAAGGCATTATGTGTACCAGATTTCAAAAAGATTAAATAAAGGAATCCTTTTAGTCCATCTTATGTCCTTCCATTTGTGATTATTTGTAAATATAGGGGGTATTACCCCCGCTTTTCCTTTTATGCTCAGGTTTTTTGTTCCCGGGCTATGTAACATCACTGTTGATTTTATGTTTATTGACTTTGGCCACAAATAAATAAATAAATAAAAATAAAGGAATCCAATTTTAGAAGCAGTTGAATATTTTTATTTTGCAATATTCTTCATATACATTCTTAGCTGTAACTTCAGGTGATTTCAGACGTTACGGGGCCCTTTGGCCCCGTACTGAAACCACCGGCTTTGTTCCCCGCCGGGGTCACCCCGTAACGCCACAACAGACGTGCCGGGGGGATCCCGGCGGGGAAACTGGGAGGGGCCGGGGCCGCGTGGCGCAACGTGCGGCCGCACGGCCCCGCCCCCTCCACGCACCCCGCCGCCCGCCCTCCGAGGAGACGGGCGGGTGGCAGGGCCATTGCGGCCGCCGCGTTGGGCCGGAAGCGCCATGGCCCGGGATCCCGCCGGGGATCCCTGGCCGTAGCGTGCGGCCAGACGTGACTTTTCGTAGGTCCCGGCCCGGGGTCCGTTTGACCACGCTTCCGGGACCTTCCCCTGGCTAGCCCGGGAAGCGTGGTTCAAACAGACCCCATGTGGGGATTCACCGTGGCGAACATCTGGCACCCCGCAAACAGACGTTCGAGACACGGTGACCACAGGTGGGTATTCACCGTGGTTCACCGTGATCTCGTAACGTCTAAAGACACCCTTCTTTGCTTCACATCTAATGTAGATGAAACTTGGCAAGTTTACACCTCTTCCTATATTTACTACCTTTCCCAACTTTCAGAAGGATTGGATAAAATGTCATGGTGGTATAAGCAATTAACATATAAATGTATGTCTGACTGTAACATCTTTGGAGTCCAACCAGTGTACATGAAATTTGGCAGGGCTGTATAACCCACTTTCATAATCATCTTTCCTGAATATCAGAAAGATGTTATAAAGGGTCCCAATTATATATGCCTGCACAGCATATGCAGAGAAGGAGCTTATGCCAGGGATTCGCTTACATGTCACTGTGGTATAAGATTTGTTTGTGATGCCAATTGCTCAGCAGAAAAGTCAACTAAATATCTTCATTCTGTGCTGTGACCATCCCAACATCTCTCCCCCACTTGTTACTGGGAAGTCAGATGCATCTGTTTAGGAAAGAGTCAATAGAAATTCTCTTATGTCCTCTCTCATAGTGCTGCAGGATGTGATTGTGATGATAATTGGCCAGCCTGGATGTGTAAATTATGGGTATTTTCAGACGTTACGAGATCACAGTCAACCACAGTCAATTCCCTGTGGTGGTTGTGACCGCGTAACGTCTGATGGGGGGAACGAATGTTCCCTCCCCAGATGTTCACCATGGTCAATTGTGGCAGGGAATCACATTCACCACACGATTGGCTGAACCGGCGGGGCCAGCAGTGATCGCGTGGTGAAGGCGATTCCCCACCACGATGAACCAAGCCATCACGTCTGGATGGCGGCCACGGCCTGGAATCCCCGCAGGGATTCCGGCCCGTGGTCAATTCGGGCGGGCGCTGCAGCCACATTGGTCGCGGCGTCCACCTGTGTCCCCGGAGGGCAGGCAGCAGGGGAGCATGGGGGGGCGGGGCCGTGCGGCCGCATGTTGCACCCCGTGGCCCTGACCCCTCCCCAATTCCCTGCCAGGAGCTCCCGACACGTCTGTTAGGCCGTGACGCGGTGGCCCCGGCAGGAGATCAACAGATTGGTTCTGTGACGAGGTCACTTGGCCCCGTCATGTCTGAAAATACCCGGAGTCTCCAGATTGCTGGGATGCTATCCCCAAAGTCCCAGTTATGTCCCTTATGCCTGCTTCAGGGCTGCCCTTGAAGCCACTACCAATTGGTCCTGTAAAGCTAGAAGCATGCAGTAAGGTGTGTGACCAGTGAATGTGTACGTCAGTCTTTTGGATTGCTCCACATCCTCCCTCCTACAGTCTCTCTCCCCCTTCCATGCAGGGTGCCTTCCTCTGACTGACACTGAGTGTGCTGCTATTTATCTGAATAATGGTCTTCACAGGGATAGCATCAATTGCTTATAAAATTGGGTCCCTTTATCAAATTGTCCTGTAACTGTGGCAGAGATGACAGGGAAGTTATGTGATACATTCTTGCCAAATATTTTGTAAACATAATGGAATATAGAAATGTTACAGCTGGAAATGAATTTTCAAGTGAATGTCTTATACCATCAGGACCCTTAATCCAATCTTTCTGAAGATTGGCAGGAGCATTAGGCTTGTGGAGTGACATAATATTCAGAGGCTTCATGCAAATTGAATGCAAGATAAAGAAGTTGTAGCCATGAATGTGTATGGATCTTTTCTTAAAATTACAACATTCCATTGCTTCTAAAATCGATTCCCTTTATCTAATAGTTTTGATATTTCATACACATAGTGCCCTCTATTTGTTGTACATCATCTCTATGTTTCATCAGAATTGAATAAGGTAAAAAAACGTTATAGCCAAAAATATGTTTTTCAGTTTTTCCCCTTTATTTCAAAAACAAAATGTTTTTATTTCTATTTTCATTATTAGTCATTTTTGTTATTGCAAGAACCATTATTGTAATAATGAAAATGACATGCACACCCCTACCAACCCCCACCCAGCCTAACTATCACCCAATGAACTCAACTAACTTTGATTTAATGGAGGCAAAGTAGCACTCCATCCATTCTGGTGACAGATGCACACCATCAGAGCAATAGAGTTATGGCCTCTTGTAGGTCAACTCATGATGGGTTATGTGGTACCCTCCCTTATTCCTAATCCACTTTCCTATCTCCCAATTGATATTCTTTCTGGACTTACTGACTTTTCTCAAGTGCACTGATTTACCCCAGGTCAAGTGCCTTACACACTAAAATGGCAGCGGGGAAGAGCTTTGCCACTTCTAAGAGGTCAGTCTTAATTCTTTTTATAGTCTTAACCCCTTTAGTCTGGGCATGTTGTTCTCGCCCAGATGGACCACAATTATGTCAGACGGGGGCCCATCTGCAGCTGCCATGAAGGTAGGCAGCAACTGGTGCCATCTCATACCACTGCGAGCCTTCCAACTAATCACCAGTCATGCAGACAGGTCTACCTGAGTGCCCCAGTGCATGTCACACTGCCTTCCCGGCCCCTTTGGATGAGTTTGTGGCCGATGATCCAGACAAGTCACCTGTGGGGGAAGACCCCCCAAACCTTGGTGCACAAACATAAACAGCAGTTAATGGAGTGGAACGCACACATATGCAAAGAATGCCCATGGCCACCACCACCAAACTTCCTTGACAGCTTGTTTGTGCAAGCCTGAAGCCGCCACAAATGTGGAATGCGACCTAAACTCATCTGGAGGCAGGCCAATGTGGTCCAAGGCACTCCTAAGCACCACTGTAAATTGGTACCGGGTGAGGTGGGCCCCACCTGCATGCTTGAACAAAACCCCGGGAAGGGGTGTGTGTGAATGGAGAGGTAAACTTCAAGGGCTTACACCAAACTTAATTCAGACATGCCCACCCTATGGAGCATTACTGACTGGCCTTTGTGCCTCTGGTCAGTCTTGGAACATTGTAACCAGAGGTGCAAGATGTCCTTGATCACCAGGGCCCCTACCTGAGGCATCCGTCACTGACCCAGAAACTACTTCTCTGACATTGAAGGCTCCAAAAAGGGCAATCTTGAATGCAGAAGAGAAAAGTGAAACCTCAAAAGCATCAAAAGAGACTGAGGAGAGGGTGTCACATAAGCTCAGAAAATTTGGGGTGGTAATGGGGGCCCAACTATCTCTCACCCTACCCTGCTTCCGCCGCTTGAATCTCCAATTGAATTAAGCAAAAAATCCTCTGTCTGGTGAGAGGTGTTCAGCCATACCACTCATGAAACCTAAAGCAGACACCTTGCTGGCTTTGGTCCCCACTGCCACCCCCGATCACTTAAGATGCATGGCAAATTGTAGCATCTGTGCTTCAGGGATGGAGAAGCCCTCTTCTGTCCCAACCCTATTGGGCCCTAAATTCCTGAAACTCTCTAAAGGCTTGGGAATAGTCTATTCTTTGTTCTGACTGCCAAGGATCCTTGCGCAATGTTGAAGAGCTCTAGGATCCAAGGCTCCACACTGAGGGTGGTAGGGGTTCTGAGGTCAGGATGACTTTAGGCACCAGCTCATGGAAATGCTCCATCTGAAAGCAAGACAAGGCATCAACTACACCATTGTCAGTGCCTGGAACATGCCTCACAGTGAACAAGATATTATGGTTCAAACAAACGAGCACAAATGCCCTAACCAGCTTCATAATACAGGGGTACCTTGAAGACAAGGAGTTAATCACATGGACAACCGCCATGTTGTCGTACCAGAACAGCACAGAGTGATTAGCAAATTCTGCCATCTACAGATGAACTGCTGGTACAATGAGGAAAAATTCCAGGAAGGTGAGGTCTTTGGTGATACCTTCCTGCACCCACTCGGGCGGCCACAGTGCTACACACCAACTGTCTCTGAAATAGACCCCAAAGCTAGCTCCCCCCACTGCATCCAAATTGACTTACAATACCGCCTCCAGCAGGAGCTGCTCCCTCCAAAAACTGACCCCATTAAACCGGCCAGGAAGGTCAACCATGTCCGTAAGTCCTCTCTCATCTCCCGGGTGATTGTGATGTGAATGTTGGGGGGGGGACTGCCTGCCAGCTTGGTGTACAAGTGTGACAGGAATGTCCACTCAGGGTTAACCACCCTGCATGCAAAGTTGAGGCTCCCTATCAGGGACTGCAGCTGCTTAGCCATCACCTTGCTGGCAACTAGGTATCCATCAATTTTGGACCTCAAGGCGGCCAATTTGTCTTGCGGGAGGCAAGAGACAGGCTGGACAGTGTCGAGATCAATTCCCAGGTAAGTCATAATGGTGGCTGATCCCTCAGTATTTTCAGGGGCCAGGGAAATCCCAAGGTGGTCTGCCACTATCTGAAAAGTCACCATTAGTCCAGAACACTCATCAGAGCCAGCCCTGCAGATGAAGAGGAAATCATCAAGTTATTTCATGATTTTCCTCTCCTCCCCCCACCCCTAATTGAACCACCCATGGGCATCACCTTGTTGAAATAAAATTGGACCCAAAAGTGGAAACCAAGCAGGTGAAAACTATCAGGGTAGACCGGCAGCAACCAAAAGTCTGATTTAATATTACACTTGGCAAGGAGGGCTCCATGGCCGCTGTACTTTACCTTTTCTACTGCAACATAAAAAGGGATGTACTGGACAGCTGTGAGATCCCTTGGTATGGCATTGTTCACTGACCTCCCCCTCGGGTAAGATAGATGGTAAATTAGCTGGAATTCCCCATGATCCTCCTTTGGGACCACCCCTAAGGGGGAAACCACCAAGGCTGAAAAAAAAGTGCCCCAAAGGGGCCAGCTACCCACCCCTCCCCTATTTCCTTGTTGAGCTTGGCTTGGACTATCTGCTCCATGCCGATTACTGATTTCAAGTTGGGAGCTACTTTCATCTACTGAACATTGTGAGCTGGGAACTTAAAACTATTACGGAACCAAATAACTATACATTCTACTTCCTCCAGTCTGAGTGCCCCTGCAGGGCAGCCTCCAGACAATGCCCTCTAACTGGAGTTGAAGCCCTTTGTATTGCCCCCATTGGCTGGTCCACCACAATTTCCTTTTCCAGGACCATTTGCATTGGGCTTTCCCTTGGACCAGGACTGCTTGGCCTTAAAGCAGGACGAGCCGCATGATAGTCTCCGCAATACGGGCAGGAGTGGCGAAACCTACAGGACTGGCAGAAACATTTTCCTGACTTACTAAACTCCCAGCATTGTGCACCACCTGATCTGGCCCCCTTTTGGCTTTCACCATGAAAAAGGTCATTTGAGGGCGACCCGGCCCCTCACGCCAGGACATGTCCAATATCCACTCTGGGAGCATTGGTTGCATAATTCATTCAGTCAAGCCATAAGTCTGGTGCATAAATGTCCCACCTGAGGCCCGGTGTAAACACCACCCTATAGAAGAAGGCCTCGTCATACTGAAGCCAAGCCCCTCTGGGACCCCAGATCATAGACTCTCCTAACAATATCTGTGTATTTGAGGAGGTCTGACGCCCTCCCTGGGTAGGCCTGTAACATCTCACCCTGAAATATGGAGTAGGTGAATGTCCAATTGGACCAACTGGCTTGGACGGGGACTTGTCCCAGGCCTGCTGTGAGGAGTTTGCCACCTACTTTGTAGACAAGATCGTTCAGATCCAGAGTAACTTTGACACTGGATTGGAAGCAGTAAGCAAGGGGCATGAGGTTATGGAGGCACCATCTGGTCAATCTTTCTGGGATGAGTTTCAGGAAGTAACGCCGGATGATGCGGTGAATGTCCTGGGATCTGTTAGAGCCACTAGTTGTGAATTAGATCCATGCCCATCTTGGTTGGTGAAAGTCTCCAGGGAGACCTTGGGGACGGTGCTGGTGAGGGTAGTGAATGTGTCCCTTCGGCAGGGAAGATTGTCACCCAGTCTCAAGGAGGCGGTGGTGCGCCCCCTGCTGAAGAAGCCATCTTTGGATGTGGACAGCTACCGCCCATCACTAATCTTCCCTTTTTAGGGAAGTTCATTGAACGGGCAGTGGCACAGCAGCTCCAAGCGCATTTGAACAGCATCGGTTTCCTGGACCCTTTTCAATCTGTGTTCTGCACCAGCTATGGTATGGAGATGGCACTGGTGGCCTTGGTGGATGATCTCCGGTGGGAGATGGACGCAGGATGTTCAGCATTCTTGATCCTGCTAGATCTCTCAGCCGCATTTGACACCGTGGACCATGGGCTGCTGCTGAGACGTCTGCGAGACCTGGGTGGTCTGGATGGGACTGTCCTTGGGTGGTTCCGCTCATTCCTCTTGGGGAGAAGCCAGCGGGTGGTGCTGGGGTCTGAAACATCAAGCCCCCGGTCCTTGACCTGTGGAGTTCCGCAGGGTTCAATCCTGTCTCCGCTATTATTTAATGTACATATGCAGCCCCTGGGGGAGATCTTGAGAGGGTTCAGGGTGCGATGTCACCAATATGCTGATGATACTCAGCTGTACCTCGCGTTTTCAACTGACCCAGGTCCTGCTGTCTCATTACTTTCCCAATGTTTGGAGACTGTGGCAGATTGCATGCGGCAGAACAGACTGAAGCTCAATCCTGATAACATGGAGGTAATGGTGGTGGGTAGGGTGAAGGAATTACTGGCTCCCCTGGTAGGGGGGGCTCACCTTCCTGTAGCCCAGCAGGTTTGGAGTATGGGGGTGGTGTGGGACTCGGGGCTCTGGCTGGATCAGCAGGTAGAGATGGTTGCTAAGGCCGCCTTCCGCCAGCTGTAACTGGTGCGGAGGCTGTGTCCATACATTTCAAGGCCCGACCTGGCCACCCTCATTCATGCCTTCATCACCTCAAGGCTAGACTACTGCAATGCGCTGTACGTGGGGCTTCCCTTGTTTCTGGTTCGGAGGCTGCAGCTGGTGCAGAATGCGGCGGCCCATCTCCTTATTGGGACAGGAAAGAAGGAGCACATGACACCTGTGCTCCGTACTCTGTACTGGCTGCCTCTAGCATACCGAGCACAATTCAAGGTGCTAGTGTTGATCTATAAAGTCCTACATGGTCTGGGCCCCTCATACCTTGGGGACCGCCTCGCCCTCCATGCCTCAGAGCGATCCCTGCAGTCCACTGGGGGCGCCTTTTTGGAGGTCCCCCGTGTAAAGCGGGGGCCACAATGGATAGGGCGTTCTTGGTGGCCGGGCCGAGGCTCTGGAATTCCCTCCCAGAGGAAGCCCGTCTTGCCCCAGATCTGTTGGTGTTTCAGCGAGCCTGTAAGACCTGGCTTTTCGACCAGGCCTTCGGAGGGGAGGGTGGGAGGATGGGGTAGGGGGGGATTGTATTTTTAAAACATTGTTTTAATGAATTTTATTGTGTTTTTATGCTGTAAGCCGCCCCGAGATACCGTAGGCATGAGCAGGCGGCTAACAAATATTTAAAAATAAATAAATAAAATATATAAACTCTTGTCTACCTTGGGGTGCTTAAAGAGCTCCTTCTCCTTTTTCTCCACCTCATCAGTTGGATCCACTATGGGATTGCTGAATAAGAGAGCAAAAATATCCATGTACTCGCCCCTCCAGATTTTTTCCACACATGGCCTGTAATAAATGCTCACCAATGAGGGCAGAGACATCAGAATACCCACCCCCTGGTGGGGGAAGTGGTCATTCTCCTGAAGTGGGTTTGAACCTGCCTGCGGTGGGGACCAGACCTACAGGGCATGGGTGCCATGGGTGCCATGGGCCAGACTGGATGCTGGAAGGTAGGGATGTGGGAACAGAGTTTGGGGGTTCAGTGTTCAGCTCAAACTTGAGATGTTTGAACCATTTGCAAACACCCCAAACCAGAACTGCCCCCTGCCCAAAACAGCCAAACAAATTTCAGGTTTCGAACCCATTCAGGTGGGGGGATAGAGGGGAACCTAGTTTTCTCTCTCCCCTCCATGCTGCATGAGTGGAAGGGGCACCAGGGATCACCTCCCCCCCCGCCCCCTGCCAAGTCAGGTAAAAAAATTTTTTTAAAAAAAAAACACCCCAGGGGTTGACCTACCTGGTGGTGCTAGGGCTCTGACCTAGGGTCTGGTGGCAGCAGCGGGTCCATCTCCGGCGATACTCGGGAGCACTTCACCTGACCCAGAAGGCTTAGTAGAGGCCTGAAGCACTCCAGAGAGCTTCCAGAGCTGGACCCACCGCCGCTGCCACCAGACCCAGGGCTGAAGCCCTGGCACCACCAGGTAGATCAATCCCTGGGGTAGGGTTTTAAAAAAAAAATACCAGGCTGGGCAGGGGTGGGAGGTGAACCCCGGCACCCCTTCCACCCACGCAGTCTAGAGGGGGGAGCAAAAACCAGGTCCCCCCTCCCCCTGAACAGGTTCGGTGAAACCGAACAGGTTCAGACCAAACAAAGCAAACCCTAATGGTTTTGGGGGAGCCAAACCCCCTGGTGTTCACACATCCCTACTGGCAGGCAGTAGGAGCTACTCACTCTGGTCAACCCCATGGTAGGGACTCCTGAACATGGTAGCTGGCATCCAGGCCCCATTCCACCACAGGCGCTGTGACTCACCCACACCACTAATCACCTGACATCTGTAGTCCCATTGTGCTTGTCCCTACAAAACATCCCTACGAGGCGGCCGCCTGGGCATCTACCCCTGAGGGGGCCATCCAAATCTCAGGGGGAACCCGGAACCACTCATTCACCTTGCTCAATGTGCTGCTCCACTAGGGGTTCCACCTCGATCTCCTCCTGGCATCTCTTCGTTGTTCCTGAGTCACCTCACACAGTTCGCACTCGAGGGCCTCAATCTTGGCCATCACCCCCTGCACGCCTGGGTTCAATGACTCCTGTTGGTGCTGTCATTGCCTCCTCACTTGGGGTGCCTTATCTCTGCCAACAGATGGAGGGGCCAACCACATCCCCACCCATCTGGGAGGAGAGGGTGGTAACCCCACAACAGGAAGAGCCAAGCCTAGCTCCCTGTGAGGAGGCGCTCCAGCCACCACTGCGTCAAACTGTGAGCGCAGAGGGAGGTGTCTTGGGCTGGCTGGGGTAGGGATTGGTGACCCCCTTGAGGCCCCCCCAGCCTCCCTCTTAGGGGCAGGCTCACAGGCCCTGGAGGAGTTGGAGGCGGAGGGATGGGCTGAGGCCCAGTTGAAACACCTGCTCCCGAGTTCCCCGCTGGGGCCAGATGAGGCCCAGTTGGGCTAGGTGGCCTAGTTTGTGAGGCAGAAGAGGGGTCTGCAGTACCCAGGCCACACCCAGCCCTAGAAGCAGTTAACTGCCACATCAGGGCCTCACACCCAGTGAGCTAGTCCTGCATAAAAAAGAGGCCCATGACTCCAGGGCCGGCTTCAACTGGCACCACATCATACCCTGTGGCAGGTGCCTCGGGAAGCACTGGAGAGACTCCTGTAGCTGCCATGGGCGGCCAAACTGATCTGCCCCTTGTGGGCTTAGAGCCAGACTTCTTCTTTGATTTCCCTATGCTCTGGAGATGGAGCAGCATAGCCACAATGCTAATGCTAGGGCTCTACCCCTACCCAACGTGAGCCTCACCCGCTGCTGATCTCACGACTCCTTTCACCACAGGATGCTGCAAGCCATTGTTTTCAAGGAGGTGCCTTCTCTGCAGTCGGAGATACTGAGGTCGCCTGAGGAAGAGCCTGTTAGGCCATGGTGAAGTCCCCGCAGGGGTGCCTTGCTCCACTGCACTGCCTCTGTTGCTCTTCAGGGCTCCTTCTTCAGAATGAGATTGGAGCCTCAATTTCTCTTAAGCTCCTCCTGTATCAGGAGGCAGATCTCTGGCACAGTTTTGTTTGCACCAGAGCCCTGGTTGTTGGAGCAACGCTGGACAGGTCCTGAGGTTCCAGCCCAGGACTCTCTCCTCCCCTGCCCCTTCACAATGATTTCCTTCCTGCAGCCACTTCTGGCAGTCTAGCTAAAAGTGCAGCCCATTTTTTCCTGTCCCACTCCTTCAAAGAAGCATGACAAAGGGGCTTCTCGCCGCCAGTGCTGGCAGACCCAGGGCCATAATTTCTGAATAGGTTTTCACTTTTCTGGCTACCAATAGCCTTGCAACCTCCATTTTTTGGTACTGTGGTGTAATTTATAGACAGATAGTTATTTTTGTTCAGAGTAAGATGTCATGGATATCTAAACATTTCAAGTTAGAGTATCACAATTATTTTAGTAGTGAGTTAGCACATAGCTGTAACAACCTAATATGTTGAGGACACAGCTACATAGTGCTATGTTGTACATAACATTTATAGCATAACTGCAGCATATTCGATAGGTACAAGTGAAGGGAAAGTGGATAATTGTTTTTACAGAAAACCATTCTAAAATACTATAACAGTGGAATACATTGGGTATTTTCAAACGTTACGAGATCACGCTCAACCACAGTGAACCACGCTCAACCCCGCGGCGGGGCCAAAGGGCCCTGAACGTCTGTTTGGCGCGTGCCAGATGTTCATCACGCTCAATACCCACATGGGGTCAATTTCAACCACGCTTCCCGGATTAGCCGGGGGAATATCCCGGGAAGCGTGGTCAAACAGACACCCACCGGGAACCAAGGAAAAGTAACGTCTGGACGTCAATCCCCAGGCGGAACCAAAGGAAACGAGCCCCAGCCGGGGACAAGGCATGCAGCGTCACTGCCAGGCAACCAGCAACAACACAACCACCGGAGGGAGATTTAAAGTGAAATCAGCAGCAAGCAAGCGTGGCGGGATGGAGCGAGGAGGGAGGCGGAAGAGAGCAGAAGCAGACAAAGTGACACAGGCGGTGGAGGAGGCGGAGGAGGTGGAGGCAGGGGAAGAGAAGGAGGTGGAGGGGGCACAGGCAGAGGAGGGGCCACAGGGGTGCACCCGACCAGGGAGGCGGCCCAGGCACAACACCCACAGCTGCAGCCGGGTCGGGACGCCCCGGGGACAGCGGCTGTAATGGGCCTGGAGGAGGCACCCAGGAAAAGGGTAAGGCGAAACAAGGGGAGGGGACCAGGGGGCACAGGAGACCCCCCCGGGGGGGCGGGGTGACCCCGGGGGACCGCGAGGGGGCAGGGGTGCCCCATGAGGGGGCCCCACTGGCACCCACTCAACCACTCCCCCCCTCCCCTCCCCCCAGACACGGAAAATGGCCCGGGCGGACGAGCCCCAGGA
>QEPC01011141.1:503935-531665 GCA_003113815.1 Sphenodon punctatus
CCCCCCCCCGGTGCGGTGCCCCCATGTGGGCTCCCGCCCCGGTCCGGGGGGGGCCCCTGGTCACTGCTGCCTGCTCCCGCCCTGGTGACTCCACCTCAGTGGCCCCACCTGGTTCACCGGGCTGGACACCCGGGCCCTGGGGCCTCGGGGGCCCCCAGCGGTGGCCTGTGACACTTGCCTCACCTCCCAGCCCCCCTGGTGTCAGGCCCACGTGTGGGCTCCCGCCCCAGTCCGGGGGAGCCCCTGGTCCCCGCTGCCTGCTCCCGCCCTGGTGTGTCCACCTCGGTGTGCTCCTGCCTGATTTGTGGGGCACGGCTGCCCCTGCCCGTGGCCCTTGGCCCCCTCTGGCCCCCCCACCCCATTTTCCCATCCCGGTGGCTGGGTGGGGCACTCCGTGTGGCCTCCTGACCCGCCCGTGTGCAGCTAGTGGTCCGCTCCTGCCAGCCCTGGCACCGACTGCACCCCCCATGGGTTCTTGCGTGACCTGGGGGTTGCCCCCTCCCGGACTGGACCATGTTCCTTCCCCAGGTGGGGAGGTGTCTGAGTGTTGCTGGACCTGCAGAGGGGCTCCACCAGACCTGGCTGTCCTCCATCTGCCCCCCTGTGGCTGTGGGGCCCCCTTCCTCCTCCTCCTCCTCCTGGACCCTCTGCGCCAGGCTCGCTGTGCATTGCGGGCCCCCATCGTGCCTTGTTCTGGGAGTCCCGGCCCCCCCTCCGAGACTGCCTCTGTTGCTGTGGGGCACCTCTGTGGACTGGGGTGCTCTGGGGGTGGGGGTTGCTGCTGCCTGTGCCTTGCCCCTTGGCGGTGCCCCCCCTCGTAATTCCCGTTGTTCCTCGTGCTGTGTTCCGGGCACCCCTGCCCCCCCTTCTCGACCTTTCCCTTGTGTGTGTGGTGTGGGTGTGGGTGTGGGTGTGTGCCCGGCCGTGTGGTCGTGCAGTGTGTCCCGCTGCGGGTGCACTGTGTGTGTGTGTGTGTGCGTGTGCTGTGTGTGGCGCCTGTCAGCCTGTTCTCCCTCTTCCCCCCTCCTTTCCCATTTCCCTTGTGTGCCTTTTGGCTTAGTTTGACCTCAGGCGGCCATGTCTGTGTCCCGCCCCTGCCCGGTGCCTTCTGGGCATTTTGACCACAGCGGGGGTTTGGCTGCACGTCTCTTGTGCTGCCCCGGTCCGTGATGGTTCGGCCCGCTTCCCGGCCGTGGTCCAGGTCCCGTCACGTCTGTTTGGGTCATTTTTCAACCGCATCCCATGGTTGTTCTGTTCACCCCCTCTGGGGGTTCACTGTGGTGAACCGCCCGCCCGTAATGTCTGAAATCACCCAATATCATTATACTATTTGTAACAGTTGCACACTAGAAGAACAAAGGGCAATTTTTCTTATTACAATCTTAAGTGTGCACTCAGACCGGTCATCAAAGAGATTTTCTTCTGCAAATGTGTTTATCCATCAGACAATTTGTAGCACAACTAGTTTTTTACTACCCCCCTTTTAAACTACTATTATATTCGGTACAAATCAAACAGTAGATTTGTTATTGTTTTGATTGCGATACACTACCCAGCTGTGTTGGGGTTTGTTTGTGTTATCTACAGTGAAGTCTGCTTAAGCCAAATTTAGTGAGCTATATAAAACAGTTTATCTTATCTGAACTTCAGCTTACGCAAACTTTAAATAAATGTACCTGTCTTTGGTACTTTATGCTGTCCAACATTAAAAACAAGCAAACAAGGGGACAAGCTGAGGATGCATGCACGCTAGAGACCTGGGACTGCCACTCCTCCTGCCCACCCACTAATAGGGATGGGCGAACGTGGTTCGGAAGTTCAGAGTTCAGCCCGAACTCGGCCTGTTCAGACGACCGAACCTGAACCTGAACCCAAACCCAAATTCAAACCCAAACAAACCAAACCTGATTCCGAACTCCAAAACGACCAAACAGTTCGGTCAGTTTGGATCATTTTTGGATGAGTTTGGGTGGCAAAAACGTGTCACTGGAAGGCAAAAACGTGACAGGGAGGGGGAGTCAGCAGAGGAGCAGACTTCCAGGCACCAGGGGTGGAGAGGCTTGGAATAGCAGCCAGCCTGCCCAATCACCATCCCTTTTCTCCTCAGACCACTGGCTTTGCAGTCTGTGATTGGCCACAGGCTAGGCTGCATGGAGCCAATGGGGCTTGCAGTGAGGCGGGTGTAGCAACTAACAAAACTCATTGCCCTCCCCCCTGGCAGCACCTTCTGAGCTAGTCACTGTTCCTGAACAGCAGGCGTTTCAAAAGGCTCCCTCTCCCAGCAGTTTTGTTCTCCTCAATCCTTTGCAATCCTCCTCCTATTTCACCCATACAACCCATCTACCTCCATATTATCATTTATTTAGTTTAGATTAGATAGATTTGCATGTTATTTTTTGTACCCTTCTCTGTGTTCCCTGTGTTCAATCTTCCTTCCTCCCTCCCCCCTCCATGGAATCCTTTCCCTCTCCCTCTATATATATTCCTTCCCTGATTCCCTTCCCCTGTTTTTTTATTCATTTTGAGTAGCATTAGATTGATTTAGGTTTCATTTCAGTTTTGTACCCCTCTCTGTGTTCTTTGTGTTTCCCCCCTCATCCCATATGATAGATAGACAGACAGATAGATAGTGTTTAGAGATTTAGTGTTTGTAGGAGTAGACCTTTGTATTTATTAGATAATCCATTTAGTTGATAGCATTTAGAATAGTTTAGCAGTTAGATTTAGTGTATATAATATTAGATAAAAATGTAAATAATTTTTTTTTTTAAATTAAAAAATATATAAAAACATTATTTTGGAGGGAGAAATGGAGAAGGGAAGGGAAGGAGAGGCTGGTCTGCTGCCCATAGGGCAGGCAATGGAACACGTGCCAGAGGCAGAAGGGGCCATACTAGGGGAGCAGCAGCAGGCAGCAGCAGTAGCCCGAGCACATTACCATGCCCCAAACTCAGCAGGCCTGATTTAGGGCAACAGGCTTCAGAAGCTCAGCATCACCTCCTGTCAGTGCCCGCCTCCACTGCCACGCAGGGCACTGGAAGACCTGCAGGACTTGAGGCTGCATCTGTCTCTGTTGCTGCTGGTGCTGGAGCAGGTGCTGGTGCTGCTTCCGATGTTCCTCCAGAGCCACCAATGTCCCCCACTGTCAAGGCATTCCCCAGCAGTCCAGAACTGGTGGATCCCACCCCGGCTCCTAGATGCAGGGCCCGACCCCCCGGGCAATGGCAGTAGGGAGAGGAGTAGCGGCAGCAGCAGCAGCAGCAGCAGCAGCACTAGCACCTATAGAGGGGGGCACAGGGAGAGTGCCAGCAGCATGGCAGCATAGGCAGTCTAGCCTCAGGGTCCCAGTACTCCCCTTCACAGGACATCACCATGATCGCTGACAGTGAGTCAGAGGCAGACACTAGTGCTGCAGAGGAGATGTCTGTAGCTGAGGCGATGGCTGAGCCTCCTCCAAGAGCTGTGTCGCCAGTGCCACCAAGTTCACCCCCTCCCAGCAGTGCTGGCAGCAGTGTGTCACCCAGGGCGGGCCAGAAGGCAGGAGGTGGGAAAAAATCCTCAATCTGGGAACATTCTAAGCTGGTGCAGGCAGATGATCCCAGAAAGGTGCAGTGCACTTTGTGCAATAAGGTGGTGAAGCATGGGCATGTGCTCGCCAACCTTGGGACAACTGCAATGGCAAGGCACCTCAAGGCATGCCACGGTGCTCTGATGCTAAGCGAGAAGACAGGGAAAGTGGATGCCAGCGGCATCCCGACTGCAGTAGCGGTCAGTCACCTGGCTCCTTCAGTAGGCAAGCGTCCCGCACCAACTGATACTGCCTCTAGCAGCAGGGGCAGTATGGGGGCAGAAAAGCAGCAGGAGCCTCACCGCCAGCAGCATCAGTCCACTATGAAGGAGCTGGAGTAGGGGCAGCTGCCAAGACCATTGGGTGCTCGAGGGTGGTGTGGCTTCTTTCAGGAGAAAGCCAAGTGCCTATTGGCCAAGATGATTGCATTGGATGGGCAGCCCTTCTCAATTGTAGAGGACAAGGGCTTCCAGAGGCTGACTGGATTCCTGGCCCCCCAGTTTAAGCTACCTTCCCACTCCACCCTGAGTCAGACTGTGGTGCCACAGCTGTACAGGGCTTTGAAGGAGTGGGTGAGGGAGCAGCTGGCAGGAGCTGGGGAGGGGACGGTCAACTTCACCACTGACCTTTGGTTTTCCAGGAATGCCCAGCACGCCTACACACTGGTGGCAGGACCCAGTGGCAGCACTTGGCAGTGGCAGGAGGGGGCCTGAAGCAGCGTATAGGTGGGCCCTGCTTCACACAGATGTAATGGACAGCCCCCACACCTCAAGGAACCTCGAGGCAGCCCTGGACACCATGGTGAGGGAGTGGGTCATGCAAGGCGCAACCTTCACCAAGGGGTGTGCGGTCACGGACAATGAGGCCAATATACTGAAGGCAGTCCATGATGGGGGCTTCACAAGCATCCCTTGCACTGCACACACCATCCATCTTGTGGTCAAGGATGCTCTGGGCTTGGGGGATAAGGGGATTGGGCCAGGCACCCTTAGCTCCCTGGTCGACCGGGGGAGGAAGCTGGCGGGTTTCTTGAAGTGCAGCATGAAGGGCAGCGAGCTCCTCCGGGAGAAGCAAGCTGAGCAAGGTTCCCCAGTGCACCAGATGGTCCAAGATGTCTCCACCAGGTGGAATTCCACCTCCCTGATGCTTCTTGAGCAGAAAGCCACCCTGCATCAGGTGCATCAGTTGGAATTAGAGACAGACATCGAGGCATCTCCAGGGTACAACAGGGAGGAATGGAAAATTCTCGCTCACATGGTCTTAGTCCTGAGACCATTGCTGGCTGTGATGGAGACCGTGAGCAGCTCCAGCGCCACCCTCATCCAGGTGACCCCGCTGGTCGATAGTCTCCAGAGGAGCATGGAAGAGATTCTCAGGGGCTGGGATTGTGACCCTATAGGCAGGAAGATGTCTGATGAGGCATTTGATCTGGTACTGAAGCTGAAGGCGGGGCTGAGTGTGTGTTTTGATGAGCTCCTGCGCCAGGAGGAATATGTCCTGGCAACCATGCTGGACCCAGGATCAAGGGCAGCATGGCACGCAAGACAGCGGTCTATAGCCTCCGGAAGGGTGCGCACGTGCAGAAGGTCCGGCAGGCAGAGCAGGCCATACAGCAGGACGCCCCTGTGGATGGTGGGAGTGGGAGCAGTGACCCCTTCAAGCCATCTGGGTCTATCTCTGCCCCCAGCCCTAGCGGTAGCAGCAGCACCAGCAGCAGGATGAGCAGAAGCAGCGGGACCCCTATTGCCAGCAGCTCCTCCTGTGTTCAAGCCACTCTGAGGAGCATAGGGCCCAGCAAAAAAGGGCAAGCAGTATGGTGAAAGCAGTGGGGCAGGTGGTGCCCACCCAGATTTACCAGAGGGAGTATGATGGTTCCTAAGCAGCAGTGGAGACCTACCTGGAGGAGGAGCCATGCATTGGTCCAAGCAGCGATCCCTTGGCCTACTGGGCTGGCAAAGCTAACGTGTGGCTTGCCCAGTTGAAAGTGGCCAAGCCTATCCTATCCTGCCCACCAACCAGTGTCCTCAGCGAGTGGGTGTTCTCTGTGGTGGGGGACATTTTCTCCCCACACTGCCTGAGACTGGGGGCCAAGTAGGTGGATCAGTTGCTCTTCTTGAAGGTGAATCTTCTGCTGCTGGGATTCCCCGAGCTTCCCCTGGACAAGGGGTGATGGAGTAGTGGCACATGCCATCGCATGCCAGGGGCAGTCTTGGGGCGGGGATCCTCCTCATAAATCTGGGCTAGGGCTACTGAAGTGCTCCTGTGCTGCTGAGGTGCTGTCCCTCCCTCCCAATGCCTGGCACCTGCTCTCTCTCTCTCTCTCATAATAGGCAGCCTCGGCCGCCTTTTATGACTGACCTCATGACACAGGATGGCATTGGGAAACAAACTGTAAGCTTGCGAGCCGGCCTATGGCTACACGATCTTGGCCCGCCTACATGACACTGAATGGCTCTCGCTCTCTCACGCTTCACAGTCTTTGCTAACCTATCAGAGTGCCCTGCTGCCAATGTCTCAGCCTACCTGCCCTACTGCCTCTCATGCCACCCTGTCTGCCCGCCCAGCTTGCTGGCGAGCTCAAAGCATGCCACAGTCCACCTTCCTGCCTCCCATTCCAAGGTGCCTGCCTGCCCACCCAGGTTGCCTAGCTCAAAGTCTGCCCAAGCCTGCCTGGCCTACTGCCTCTCATGCAATACTGCCTGTCTGCCCGACCACCCAGGTTGCAAAGCTCGAACCCTGCCTCAGTCTGCCTGACTGCCACTCATGCCATGCCACCTGCCTGCCTACCCTGGCAACCAATTTCTGCTTCTGCAAGTGCCAATGGCCCCCAGGCCTATATGCTGTCTGTACCAAGGGTTCTGTACCCTGGAAACCCACTGTCTGCTGCTGCCAGTGGCCCCCAGACCTATATGCTGCCTGTCCCAAGGTTCTGTACCCTGGCAACCATTTTCTGGCGATGCTGGTGACAATGGCCCCCCAGTCTATAATGTGCCTGTCCCAAGGTTCTGTACCCTGGCAGCCATTTTCTGGTGATACTGGTGCCAATGGCCCCCCAGTCTATATGCTGCCTGTGCCAAGGGTTCTGTACCCTGGGAACGAATGTCTGGTCATGCTGGTGCCAATGGCCCCCAGGCATCCAGGTATTCTGCCTGTGCCATGGCACCAAGAAACAGCCACTCCAGAGCGTGGACTCGCTGTCAGGGTTCTGGGGCCTATGTTACTGTAAGGTAGAGCTGTGCCCTATAACTAGAAGATGCCACTCTAGCCCCAGTCCAGGACCCACCCTCAGGGTTCTTATGCCCTGCCATTCTGCTCATGGGGCACTGTCATTCCACCTTTTCTTTATGCAACCTGCTGTTCATGGAAAGAGAGAGAGAGAGCGAGAGAGAGAGAGAGAGAGAGAGAGAGCGAGAGAGAGAGAGTCTCCTCACTGCTAGAAGGAGATACAGACACGATCCCATCCATGCTGCCTGTCACATTCACTATATGGCCAGAGAGAGAGGGGGGGAGGGAGAGAGGGGGGGAGAGGGGGGTCCCCACTAGAATGAGAGAGATGGGGGTGGAGGGGAAGAGGTAGGTGAATCCAGCTCATGCTGCCACCTGCCACAAGCAGGAAGAACTCCCATCTGTGCTCATGCTCCAGATCGAGTCCCTTTGCCCACATCCAGCAGCAAACCTACCAGAATGAGATGGAATATATCAGAACTGAACAACCAACCCTCCCCCAGCTGAATGGACCCCCCAGAGCAGGCTTAGACCTGCCTGCTGCCCCCCTTCCAGGCCGTGGCTCAGGGTTAGAAGGAATCATGTTGGGTTTAGGTACCTTTATATATGGTGGGGGACTGTGGACATCACGTGGGGGGGGGTTTAAGCTAGTGAGCTTGGTATATGCCAGTAAGAGAAGGGTGCGCAAGTGATAATGGAAGGAGACCCTCGAAGAAGAACTTTGTTTACAAGGCAGCAACATTCACTGTGAAGGAGGGGATGGGGGACTCCACATCAGGGCTGGAGGAGGGGGAAAGGGCTTATAGGCCATCATTTTGGGGTTGCCTTCCCCCCCCTTCTTCTGGCGCTGAGGCTGAGACTCCACACCAGAGTCCTCCTACCATCTCACCATCAGGCCATGGAGTGTTTCAATATGGGCGATCAGCCCCAATGTGGTCCCTTCTCTCTGCCTCCTGATTCTTTTGCCACAGATCTAAAGAGCATAAAAAGATAGGAACATAAGAAGTGCCATACTGTGTCAGACCAATGGTCTGTCAAGTCCTGCCTGCATTCTGTTTCCACAAGTGGGTGGACTGGGTGGCCAATCTTTCTCTACAGGGTACTTCCTATCCTGACAGGTAATAGGGCAATCAATTCCCTGATGTTCTAGTCCCTGTGCCGTACCTTACATATGGCAATTCCTTTACCCATCTCATAAAACCTCCAGACATCCAACCTTCTACACCGAATGTCTGGGGGTGTTACTGGCAACATCCGCCATGGGGTCCTCCTTGGCCTGGCACCAGTGCTGGGGCAGGCATCCAATTCCTCTCTGAAATAGGAACACATTAACAACACCAAAGTAATATCATGCTTTTATGATGATGCCTCTAGTTCTCCCTCCTTGGGGTGCTAGGGATGGCAACGGGAGATGTGACCCTGGCTGGCACATGCAAATCCTGCCCTCTTTGGGGTTCTAGGGGATGCTAGGGAATGGGATGGCAAATGGAGAGACCCTGGCTGGCACGTGCAAATCCTGCCCTTCTTTGGGTGCTAGTAGTGATGGCAACTTGAAGTACCCTTGCTGGCACGTTCAAATCCTGCCCTCCTTGGGGTGCTAGGGTGGTTTGGAGGAGAGGGAGTAAGGAACTAGTTTCTAATTTCACTATATTTTCCTTACAAATACTAAGTGGTTTGCCCCTCTGCTAGAGAAACAAGGTGAAATATAGGGAAATATTGTACATTATTTAAGGGCCAGAATGTCGTTAATATTTATGCTCTAAATGATGTCACCTTGCAGTTTTTTCAAAAGTACATTCCATTGACAATGGATAATCTGGAGGGACTACTGATTCTTGAGCAAGGTTTTAATTCACCCCTGACATCCCTAGATCTCTTAAAAAAAAAACCTCCCTAAAGACATGGAAGAACAATATTTGCAAAATCCTAGAGACTAATGGTTTATTAGATGTGTGGTGCTTCCTAAACACCACATCTAGAGAAGACACATTTTTTCATGGGTTCACAATATTTGTTTAAAAAATTGACCATGTTATGAAAAAAAAGACAGACGCTTACAAATGCCTCACCAGTCACATTTTACCTTTGGTGATGTCAGATCACAATGCAATTATAACCAGTTTTAGATTGACTAACAGCTCCTATAGAACCAAAACGAATTGGAAACTTGATAGAAGCCACTTAAAGAGTAGTACAATAAAAGAGAAAATATTGGAGGAAATCAAAGAGTATTTTAAATCTAACAACTCCTCAGTAAGCTCACCCCAAATAGTCTGGGAGACAGCAACAGCAGTATGGCACAGTAAGATAACGTCCATCAAAGCCCAAATGAACAAAAAAAGATGAGAGAGGCAATAAAGAATTCTATATGAAGATGCAGCAGCTGGAAGTTGTCAATAGAGATGCACCCAGACAGAAATTCAAAAACTAAGAGATGAAATCAATGCTTTAGAAATGCAAAAAATCAAAACACAAGGGAGAAAAATTAGATGCTTTGATTTTGAATTTAGTATCAAATCGGGGAGGGCACTGGCAAATTTAGTAAAAAACAAAAGAAAGAAGTTTCACATCACAACCATTAAATGCCCAGACGGCAGCAGGGTCTCCAAAATGGAGCATATTCAGGAGGTTTCTTTAAGTTTTACCAAGACGTATATCCAACTTCTCATCCAGATCCTGAAAAAATAAAAACCTTTATAAATAAATATAAATTGTCCTCAGTAAATAAAGTCCAAATGCAGTTCTTAATTGCAGTTTTGATTAAATCACCCCTAAGTGAGGATGAAATAAGAGAAACAATTAAAGACTTAATTAAAAATAAAGCTTGCAGTTTAGATGGGTTCCCCGTTGATTTCTACCAAACTTATTTAGAAGATTTAACCCCTTATTTATTTATTTATTTATTTATTTATTTATTTCAACAAATTTATACCCCGCCCCTCCTGCGAGCTCATTTAACATGAGCATATAACAACATCATTGAGGAAAATTATGCCCCAAACCTTGTACTATGCCTGTATAACCCTTGTGCCTAAACCCAGTAAAAACATAGAAGATTGCAGCAATTATAGACCTATCACTCTCCTCAATATAGATTGCAAGATATTCATGAAAGCCCTAGCCAACAGACTAGCTTTAGCCATAGGGGATGTGATCCACCTGAATCAAGCAGGGTACACACACACACACACACACACACCAGTGATTGAGACTAGACAATATTTGGAAAACAGTAAACCTTACATATCATATTCAAAAGAAGGAATCCTCTGCTATTATAATCTCTGCAAATGCAGAAAAAGCCTTTGATAAGATTGAACCACTATGTCTGTTCTACATCCTGGAGAGATTGGGAATTCATGGGAATGTATAACAGGCATAGTGGTTCAACCCTATGAAAGGTTCAGCCCCACACAGGCACTTAGCCTTTTGAAAGGGACAAGGCAAGGATGCCCTGTACTGCTAATGTTGTTTAACATGCTCCTAGAAGCTTTGGCTTGTGCAATATGCCAGGATGAGCAAATCAATGGGATTCAAATTGGGGGAACCCATTACAAGTTGTCCTTATTTGTGTATGATATGATCATTTACCTAGCAGACCCCCTGCACTCAGTTCCACCTCTTCTGTCCCTGCTAGATCAATTTGGTGAAATATCGGGTAATAAAATAAACCACCAGAAATCTCAGGCGCTAATTTTTACAATGAAGGAAAAAGCAAGGAAATGAATCAAAGAACAAACCTCCTTTTTAGAGGTAGAGACAAAGATTAAATACTGAGGCATGACCCTGACAAAGGACCCTAAAGAGTTTAAGGAAAACTTCTCCAATATACTCATACAAATCAGAAATGAGGTCTCCTCCTGGTCCAGGCTGGCTTACATCATGGTTGGGAAAGGTAAACCTCTTTAAAAAGATTGTCTTACCAAAGCTACTATACAAATTCATGGCCTTATCTGATGTATAAGAACACACTTACAGAGGTAATCTGGAATGGACAAAAATCAAGAGTTGGAAAACAAATATTAAATAGACCTAAAGAAAAAGCGGGTATCAACCTACCTAACATAAGTTTGCATTATAATGCAGCTTTGGGTATTTTCCTTCTGCAACATTGAAATGGGTTGATCTGGAAAGAGAATGATGCCAATTTCAAGCCCTGTGGACTAGAGTGCTGAGCACATGTACTGCACTGCACATACGTACATACAATCCACACACACACAGAAACACACACCAGCATAGGGCCTGCAGCACGTATGAAAACTAAGTAGCAGCACGCGTGCGTGGGGCTTGGGATCAGCCCCACCATCTTGGTATACCCAATTTTAAAAACATTCTCACAGACAAAGGGAAAGCGTACTATAGAACTTGGTTAGACCACCCATTTGCCAGTGTAGAACTCAGATTCTGGAAGATAACAATAAAAACTAAAGGCAGACTAGGAAGCTTCCCCATACACACCAATAAAAAGCATTGGTCTTTGCGATATCGAGTCTACATTTGAGACATTCTCTAGATTTGAGGCATTCTCTAATCATAAAAGGGGTAACCCAGGTAGAGCATTTGTTCACAGCAGAAAAAATCAAAGAAAAGGCAGATTTAGAAAGTTTACTATGAAAGAGAGGTTTTTTGCAGTATAAACAACTAAGGAATGTGTTTTCAAGGAAATAAAAAAAATAAATCACTATAAATGAGCTGCCTTCAATATTGATATTGAAAGGCACCTCTTTGCTCATTCTGTGTATAAGGGTTTGACAGCAAGGATATATAAGGTGTTCAGTCAAATTGAGGCATAGGATAAACCTTCATGTTTGAACAAAAGGGAAAGTGAACTGAGATTAGCCCTGACAGACGAACAGGTCCAAAAGATTTGGCGACAGATGCATTCATGCGCCATCTCGATGGAGGTAAAGGAACCCAAAATAAAAGTGATTCTCAGATATTATTTAACTCCCCACTAATAATAAACATATAAATATGTCTGAGAAGGGTACGTGTTGGAGAGGATGTGGGGAGGAAAGTGACTCCATTCACTGTTGGTGGAAATGTACAACCCTTTGAGGGAAAAAAAAGTCTGGGATTATTACACGTATAAATCAATGGGGTTAATAATTCCACACAGGCCAGATTCAGCATTTTGGGGACTTTATCTGGTGACTTCATTGATGAGCCAATTTGGCTGAATTTGGTGATCAATACCAAGACTTCACAGGAAAGTGGTTTCCCTGCATAAACAGTATTAAAGGAGAGAGACATTTTCAGATGATGCACAATCCTATTTATTAGGCTTTTCAGTTTAAGCAAGCAGAAAGGTCATATCTTCCACAGTCCCATAGCAGTTCTGAATCTGTACATAGTTCAGATTTGTGTTTTTCTCCCATTTACTGTTATTTTTTAAAAAGTATAATATCTCTGATATCAGCTTGTGCACAAAATGTAATGTAGCAAATTAATAAAAAAATATAAACTAAAAAACAAACAAGCAAGCAAACAATATTTAAAATACTGCTACGGATCTTTAGTAAACTATAAACAATACTTAAATTGGAGTAGGGAAGATTGAAACGTACCTTGAAAAATGTAGCACATTTAATTTAGGGTGGAGAAAAAAGAACAGTTCAACTTAAAAGGAACTTTGAGTTAACAAAATTCACCTTATGCGGATTCCACTGCAATTTTCCTTTAATAACAATTAATTTAAATATCATGCTTAGTCAATATTTAGTCTATATTATAGGGATGTGCATGGGGGGGCAGTAAATTTTGTCTTGTCATTTTGACTTTCATAGAAATTAACCGTAGATAACAAAAGGAACACACGTTTCCACTTTAAATGCTAAATAATACATAATGAAAGGCATATAATCTGTAAATAAGTGTTTGACAGAGCTTTTCATTGGTAAATCAGCAGTTTCCTATGAACAACAACTAAATTTGCACTCTCTGTTCTGTGTCATAAAGTCTCTGCATGGTAACTGGCCAGCTTTGCGCATCAAATTGAACAATGATGGCAGAGCCAGCCGTCTGCTCTAGAAGTAAGACAGAGGGAGCAATCACTCCTCTAACATTGAGCATGGGGTTTGAAAGAGAGAAGTGGACATGCTTGCAATAGTGGAGGCAGAGGCAGACATGTTAGCAGCAGGTGAGGCAGAGATGCAGGCAGAAAGGCTGGCAGCTGATGGTGGCAGTGAGTGAAGCAGAGACGCAGGCAGATGGGCTGGCAGCTGACAGGGCACCAGTAGGGGTGTGCACCAGGCCCCCATGTCATTTTTTGGGGTTTGTTTTCATTTTCATTATTCAAAAATGTCGGCTTTGTTGTCGTTATTAATGACAAAGTCATTTTTGTTATCATTATCATTTTGGTATCATTGTTGGTATCATTTTTTATATAACTTTGTTATTGATATCATTATTGGTATAATTTTAATTATCGGTATCGATATTTGTTATCATTATCGATATCGGTATCGTTTCAAATGAAGATTTTATTTTTGGTATTGGTATTGTTATTGATTCCCATGCACAACTAATATTTATCTAAATCTAAGGGAGACAGGGGAAGGGAAAAGACTATTATCTAAACAATTATCTATATAACTATTCTATCTATATATAATGTACAGGGGGGAGAAGGGCAGGGAAAGGGAGAAGGTAAAATGTAGGGTATGAGGAAGGAAAGGTATTGGTGGTAATACCTAATAAATAAATAAATAAATAAATAATACAATGAGGGCAAGGGAGGATTTTTTATGTGCAAGCACCACAGTTCTGTGAACGCAACCTGACAAGAAGAGCTCTCACAGAATGGAGAGAAAAAAACCTCCCCCCCGCCCCTCCCATTATAAAGGGTTGCAGTGCCCTCCTCCATACCCCCCCACCCCTCAATTGGTTGTGGGAGGCAGCAGGCATTGAGCAATCACAGAGTGCCATGACTGCTGGGGCCTGCTTGCGCTGCTCATTGGCCAGCAATACATCCATCAGATACTGCTGAGCTGCTTGCCCTTCCCAACACAGACACAGTTCAAGAGTTCAACCCTGTTAATTTGTTATTTATTTATTATTATTTATTATTAAAATTTATATGCCGCCCTCTCCTGCTACAAGCATCTCGGGGCGGCTAACAACATTTTAAAACACATAACTAAAAATACAATTAAAAAAAACTAAAACCCCCAGATTAAAATAACCCATACCCAAACCCTCCCTAACCCAACACAGCCCCCCACCTACTAGCCGTCTCCCCCACCCTTACCCACTCCCTTCCCCAAAGGCCTGGACAAACAGTCAAGACTTACAGGCCCGGCAGAAGGCCAGCAGACTCGGGGCCAGTCAAACTTCCTCCGGGAGGGAGTTCCACAGCTGCGGTGTGACCACCAAGAATTCCCTCTCCATTGTGGCCCCCCAGCTAATCTGGGGGACTTCCAAGAAGGTGCCCCTGGAGGACCGCAAAGATCTCCCCAGGACCCGAGGAGTGAGGCAGTCTCTCAGATAAGGGGGGCTCAAGCTGCATAGGGCTTTAAAGGTTAAAACCAGCACCTTGAATCAGGCTCAGAATGCTATAGGCAACCAGTGCAGAGCATGGAGCACTGGTGTTATATGCTCCCTATGGCCCGTCACTGTCAGAAGATGGACCGTCGCATTCTGAACCAGGTGCAGCTTCCAAACCGTCACCAGGGGCAGCCCCACATAGAGCATGTTGCAGTAATCCAGCTTCGAGGTGATGAACACATGGATGAGGGTGGCTAGGTCGGAGTCCAAAACATATGACTGGAGGCGGAGCCTCCGCACAAGATGTAACTGGTGAAAGGCTACCTTCACCACCGCTTCTACCTGGCAATTCAGCTGAAGGCTGGGGTCCAACAGAACTCCCAAGCTCTGGACCCGGGGAGCCAGCGGGGGGCAGACCCCCTCAACAAGGGGAGCCATCACCCCCACCACCCGATCCACCAACATCACCTCCATCTTATCGGGATTCAGTCTCAGTCTGCTCCGTTGCATAAAAAGAAAGGCAAAGCTGTGTCTCATCAGTGTATGATGGTTAGCAGGCCTAAAATGTTCTTCTACCACTATAGCAAGAATATAGTTAAGCCTAACTCTAACAAAACTTGCCTATAATGAGCCTGGTTATAACAATCCCATTCTCAAGAACTATTTCTGTCAATTGCATATTGCCAAACCCTATTAGAGCAAACATCCAGGTATAATGATCTGAGCTGAAAGAAAAATGTGTTTTGCATTTGTAAAAATAACTCGTGCATTAATTCCCATGAATAAATATCTGAATTCAGCTTCTTTGCCGTAGCAAAAATAGTCTTTTTGTTATTTTAATATCCATTACTTTGTGACTTTGGTATTTCATCATTTTGTTGACTTTGGTTACTTTATTCTTAGCTATTTGGTACTTTTTATCAAATTCTGCTGCATTATATCACATAGATGGACCAATCACATTAAAAGCACACACCAAATAGTACTGCTAAAGACACACATTGCCGAATATCAAAATACTGAAGCAAATCAAGTACCAAAGTGACAATGGGATGTAACAAAGAACTGAAACTATGATTTGAAACTAAAAATAAAGATGGAAACGATCATTGCTTTCATATTCACTTTGCTAAAACAAATGAGAATAACTGAAATTGTCAATTAGAGTATTCACTTCAAATATAAGTTTTAAACGTAAAAACAAAATTTCTCTGGTCCCATGGGGCTTTGTTATACTGAAACTATACTATAGTTCACACAATCACCCACTCAGGTAAACGAGAAAAACCGCCAAATGTTACAAAATGCCCCCAAAGACTTTGAATCACCTCCAGAATACAGGGCCCTCCTTCCATTAACAACAGCTTGACCTAATTTCTAGATATCTAGATCTTTGGACTCCTGGCTCTAATCAAGAAGTGCCCCACCTGAATTCATCTGTTGTGGTTGCACATTCTAATAGGTATTTTGAGAAGCCAGGTCCCAAGCCATATAGATCAAAATCAACATTTTGATTTGTGCCCAGAAGCAAATTGGAAGACAAAGCTAACTTCAGAACACATGTGAAATAATCCCTAACGCTAAAACTACTGAGTAAAGGTTATGTTATGGCAGACAGCGAGGGTCTTGTGTGGGTGGGAGGGAGGTGTGTACATGGATGGAAGGCAGCATGAAATTGAAACCATGGCATCACCCACTCCCATCCTCTCCTGATCAAGTTACATCCAAAATGGAAGTATAATGGACAGCTTCAACAGGACTAGCTCTAATGAAGTTTTACAAAGCATATTCTGGAACAACTGCACCCAGTTGTATATATATATACGTTTCATGCAGGAAACATCTTCTAGGGAGACAACCTTACCAGTGGTTAACTGACCTCTTTCATTACATGATTTAAACAGCAGCATGGTCTCTTCTAATGCCTGGCACGTGAGTTATATTTACTAGTGGTATAGCAACCACAAAGACTGAACAGTCCACTTTAATTTTTAACTTGGCTCTCGAGTGATCTCTCTCCGATGCTGTCATTGCAATGAGAGATGCTGCCTTTTTCAAGTTGGCTGGAGGCATTACAAGATGCACTTTTGCTGTTAGCCGCTATTATATGAATTTGAACTCTGTTGTAGCATACCCCCAGGGCTCACTTGGAAAAGCATACAGATTCACTGCTGTTTGCCCATTAGGCATCAGATGAAAAGCGAACCTAGAAGCAACCAGTACTCATCTATTATAGGCAGTCAGTTTTTTAGCTGATAGCATGGCCACTCAGAGAGGGGAAGAACAAAAGCAGCAGATTTAATAGCTTGGTTTCTCCTTCTTTCCCCACAAGGAGTTCTTTTTTTCATTCACTTAATTTAAGATTTCCTTAGCTCATAAGAGTAAACTGCTTTTGTTTTTCATGAAGAGAAGCCTTATCAATCCCTCTCAGCCCTGTTTTAAAATCCATAGTTCCCATTTATTTTGCATCAGGAATGTTCTTTTTGCATGAATGAATGTCTAGCTTGACAGTTGCTGTTTCATTACCCGGAGCAGGATGTATTTTTCACTCTGCTTCCCAACTCCTGCCACTACACAGAAACAAACGACAAGGAAGAGTAGTAAAAGTTAATTGAGTTAACCATCTCCATTTAATAGCTAACATTTGTGCTTCCGAGCTTTGCCAGTTCTGAATACAAGCCTCATGAGAATGCTGCAGTATATTACTCAGGTTTTCATAGCTAGTATAAGCTTCTAAAGAAGTAGCATTAAGACTCCTATTCTGTTTCAGTTGCCTCCACTGGTAAGTAGAGTGGCCAGACGTCCGGATTAATACCGGACTGGCCGGTATTTCTGACAGCTTGTACTTGTCTGGGATGGAAGGGGAACCGGACCATAAAGCTGTCCGGAATTCCCCTTCCATCCAGAGTCTATAAATAAATATAAATTTTATTGTGCTGGCCCCTCGGCCTTGACAAAGAGAAAAAGAAAAAGTAAATACCATAGTACACATAAACATCAGTCGTAAACAGACCATAAAAATAACAATAGCTCTACCCATCCATGCAATTCTTCCCCAAACTCGCTCATTTCCTTTCCTTTATTTAATTTGGTTCACTTTACAGTTTCCAGATCCGTTGTTTTTTTGCCCTATATGCAAAAGTGGCTACTACCCTTGTGGTCTCTGGGACCGTGTCTCTCAAAAGAAAAATCAATTTCTGTATTGTTGTTTTCCCTTGCAGGTTCCAAACTGAGGCCCACAAAGCTTCTCTTGATTCATTATACAGTGGGCAAAATAAAATATAATGGCAAAGATCCTCCACAACAGGCATTCCACAAACGCAAAGGCAATCCAAATATTTGAGACCCATATACCTCCCAATAAGAACATCCGACTCCATGGTTTGGCATCTTAGAGAGGTGAAAGCGTACCATAATTTTGGTTGCTGCAGATCTTTCAGATAAGATGGCTGATTCAACCCAGGTGCCAAGTATTTATAAAAGGGTGCTTGTCTTCACTTCCCCCACCTTCCTCCTATACTGCTGGAGCTCCACATCTTTAATCCTCTCCCGTAATATTTTTAAACCTTGTGTAAGTGTAAGTGAGGTGAAGAAATCAAATGAGAAACCTAGCTCCTTGATCTTCCTGTGAACAGCTCTCCACCATGAGCTAGCTGGACCAATCATTTCCAAATTTTTCTCATCCTGTATTTGCTCATAACACTTTTCGAAACATGCCCTAACCAGGGAGTCAGAATGAAGAAAATGGGTCTTACGCCAAAAAGTAAGTAACAATTTGTCGCATCTCATTTCCCATGAACCAAGACCTGACTCTAGGCCAATCATTGTAGAGGAAGTAGACCGTGGAACTCCCAACAGCCTTTTAACAAATCTATTTTGAATTGCGGCTAATAACTTCAGGCCAGGCTCTTCACCCCCCCATACTGGAACACCATATGTTAACTTGTTAATCACTTTTGCCACAAAGACTTTTAGAGCAGGGAGCATCTGCTGACCCCCAGAAGTATAATAGAATCTATCATTGCAACAACTGGGACCATTGCTTTTTTTAAGGACAAGACATGCATTCTCCAAGAGCCATTGAAGGAATAAATCAACCCCAGATATTTGAAGTATTTTACCTGTTGGAGGGTTACCCCTCCCATATTCCAATGTTAAGCCTTATATATTGGAACAAAGACCATGATTTTAGATTCATCATAATTGACAATTAGGCCATCAGCACGGCTAAGGGAATCTTGTAGGAGTCTCTTGAGGCCTAATCTAGATGAGGATAGCAAAACTGCGTCATCCGTATAAAACAGAGAAGATAATCTCTTACCGCCCACCCTAGGGGCCATATACCTCCTGTGATCTCTTATTCTTAAAATAAGGTCATAAACATATATATTAAACAGAGAGGGGGCCAGAATGCACCCTTGTCTGACCCCCCCTCCCCCCTCACTTTGATGGAATCAGAGAGTGCTCCCTTATTATTAAGGTGCATCTTCATAAGGGAGTCTGTATACAAAGCCTTAATAAGAAAAAGTAGTCTATGGTCCACCCCTAGGGTAATCATTTTAGACCACAGTTTGTCCCGCTGAATAGTATCAAAGGCTGCTTTAAAATCAATAAAAGTGGCATATAGTTTCTATTTCTTGCGTTTGGACCTCTATATTTAATGGTTAAACACAAAGCAGTGACTAACCATGCTCTGGGATCCACGGAAGCCTACCTGCTCATCTGCTAGTATATCCTGCTCCTCCATCCAGGCTTGTAACTTTCCTAGTAAAAATTTGGCATACAGCTTTCCCACAATGCTGAGAAGGGAGATTGGCCTATAATTCGCAGGCATGTTCCGATCACCCTTTTTATATATTGGGACTACAGTCGCCATTTTCCACACTTCCAGAAAATTCCCAGTATTGTAAATCAGGGGGGGAAAACTTAGTCAAAATAGGAGCCCACCACTCAGGGTTAGCTTTAAACAGGTCTGGTGGCAAAAAGTCTGGACCCAGTTCTTTCCTAATTTTTGGGGATCCAATTAATTCCATAACTTCTTCTGATGTCATAGGTGGCCAAAGAGGAAAGTCAGCACTATCACCCAGTTCCACTGTCTGGATCTCTTGCCCCCCCTTGTTGATATAAATGGGGGGGAATTACCCATTCTATATGTTGAATATTTGGATCACTATAGATAACGGACCCACGTGATCTGTTTACCAATTGCCAAAATTTCCGATTATCTTTAGATTGAATGGCAGCATATAATATTTCCCACTGTTTGAAATTAAATGCCAGTTTCTTCTTTTTTATAAGGACCCTGTATCTTACAACAAGGGCCTTATACATTGATACTGAAATTCCGCTGCCAGAGATCTTAAGTTTTCTAGCAGCTCTCCGTAATTCCTTCTTCAATACTTGGAATTCCTCATCCCACCATTTAGATTCCCCAGTAGCTACAACTGCAATTCTTGAGGGTGAGTGTGTTACAAATGGCTGGAGCAGTCTCATAAGCCTTTCAAAGCTCTCTATTGCTTGCACTATTTCTATTGTATCATGAAGTACCCCACGGATCTGCAACACTTCTTTAGATCCATAAAGGGGAAGCAACTCTTTCCCTATTTTTGCTGACCATTTTAACCTAAGCTGGTCAGACATATTTAAGACTCCATGGGGCACCCTAATAACCTGTCACCTCAGTCCATCTGCCAAGTTTAAGTGCAGCACTATAAGGAAATGGTCACTCCCTACTTGACTGGCAACCACAAACTCAATCACAAGGGCTCATAATCCAAATAAGACCAAATAATAATCCACCACACTACCGCTATTTCCCTTAATACAAGTCAAGTTCCCTCCTTCGTCTCCCACAACCATACCATTAAGGATCCTAAGAGGGAGGGACTGTACCACCTCAAATAAGAATTTCCCTACCGCCATAATCTTGGCATCTTGTGAACATCTCTCCCCACTCCAACAACCATCAGGCATCCACTGCAACGGCTCAGGCTGGTTCAAAGCAGCCCAGATAGAGGGATCATCTCGACCAATTCTTACATTAAAATCCCCCATCATCAGAATTTCATCCTTTGGGAAACTATCTAAAACTCCTCTCACTAACTTTCCCCACTCCCGCCATCTAATTCTATCCCTCTTACCCAGTGGTATATACACATTACATATAATAAACGATTTTCTAGATGGCAACAATTTACATCTCACAATCAAACAATCTCTATCATCATTTGAAATAGAGGAACAAGACATCTCCAAATCTGTGGAGATCAGCACAGCCAACCCCCCCTTGGGTCTACCTACCCCTTTCCCCCTAACCGCATCCCTTGTCCAAATTTTGTATCCATCCACTTCTATTATATCATCTCCCATTAACCAGGTTTCTTGTAATAGAATTATGTCATGCAACTGTAGGAAGGCAAGAACTTCTCAATTATCTTTCTTGCCTTTCCAACCCACAATGTTCCACGATACCACTCTTAAACCCCTATGTAATATAGATAGCTCAGTACTCTCCATTACCAGGTGGGGTCATGCTGACTCCTGCGCTATTCGTGGGGTGGGGTATACAGAACAGCTCTCCCTAATCTCTTTCCCTTCAATATCAAACTCTTCAATTTCCACAAGGCCTGTCTGGGCCAAGTCCTCATTTCTCAAGTCCTTCCGAGTCCAAAACCTGGTGGATCTGTTCTTGGGTTTTACCTGAAACCAATCCCTTCACATCTGTAATTGTACCATCTCCCAAAAGGGAAAGTTTACTCTCTAAAGGTACAAACCCACCTTGCTCAACAGGGGCACTAAACTCTAACTCCCGTTGCTTCATTAAAGCTCCTTGCCTATTTACAATACTTAACTCCAAACCCTCTGATCCCTCTGGTAAATTTCCACAAGATCTTACTAATGGTGCCAACTGCTCAATGCTCCTACCAGGTAACTCACTTCCAGTCAAATGGTCAGACACTGTGGACCCCAACACGTCACCTTCACTTTCTCCCTTCCCACAAACTCCCAGAGGGAACATATGCAGATCTCCTTGTAAGAAGTGATCCCCCTTTGCTCCAATTGTTCTAGCAACACTATACCTTACATCTTTAGAAATAATCGTAGCTCTGTCCTCCTGCACAGTTGCTTTATGGATAGTGAGTGACATTAGATACCGATATAAGTTGCTCATCAAATTAAGGATATCATTTTGTCCTTCCTGAGGAAGGTTGTTATAGGCCTCCACTGCTGCAATCTCTTCTGGTAACAATTTTCCTTCTCCTAATGGGGACTTTCTCAACTCACTCCCTTGTACTACGCCCTGACATTCTTAGGTGTCCATAGCATCAGGAGTATCACAATGCCCCTTTACACTAATATTTGGAGACAAGCTAATAAATTCCCCTGCATCAAAATCACCCAACTGTCCTCTTGCATTAACATTCTGGAGCTTTAACCCTTCCCTCTGAATACCTTTATAAACTTGCTCCACATGTACTGCCCACTGTAACAATGATTGCCTTCTATCCCAAATAGATCCCACAAAAAAAGGTGAGACAAAATGCACACAGACCCCACTTTTAGCCATAGAAAAGTATAAATGATCCACTTTATAGGTATCCCTACGAGTGATGGGAAGGGCAAGAATTACCCAAAGATGTTCTGCTACATGAAGAGCCGTACCCCGGAGCGGCATCTTCCCTCCAGGCAGAGGGAAGATATTAAAGACCAGAGCATCATTTTGCAAGGTATACTCCATATACCTGTTTGCCCAGGCCTTTGGGAGGGAGGGGGGGTGTGTGATTTTTAATCCCCCACCTATATATTTATTTTATACCACCCTGTTTTATTGTTGTTAACCGCCCCGAGCTGCTGTGCAGGATGGGGCGGTATAAAAATCTACTAAATAAATAAATAAATAAAAAATAAATAAATATATACCCATTTGAAACAACTTAAGTTGTCTCATTTAAAGTTGCAGTAATAAAAGAGTCCTTGACAATATAGTTCCTACCCCTATAAAAGGTTCGAATCAAGGGACCCAGAGACTCCCCTCCTTTCTCTGGTTGGGAGTGAATGGAATTCTTAACCTCATGACCTTTCCCTGAAGGAATATTGATGGAACCCTGCAACTCATGACCTGTCTCTAATGAGAGAGTGGTGGAACCCTGCAACTTATGACCTTCCATTGGCCATTAAACATAGTTCATCATTTTATCCATTTTATCAATTTTAACTGCTAAATCATTAACTTGCCTGAATAAATATTTCAAAGTTATAGCCGTCTGAGATACACGTTCAGCCGAAAACTGATTTATATCCTCCCCAGAGCCTGTACCATGACACTGCTCGAAAAGGGGTTCAATATCCCCAATACATCCCTCTGGGGTGCCTGCTACATTCTTCAGTTCTTGTTGCTGGGATACAGTACTATATTCGTCCTTCCCATCATTCAGGGTCTGCAGCAAAGCATATCTGTTATGCGTCTGAGTTTGCCCCCCCCCTGACCAAAAAGGCATCCATTTTCCACTGTTTCGAGCGGGTAGAAAGGAGCAGAGAAAGAGGGCAGACACGTTTTTGTTTAAGAGTCATCCTAATCTGGAAATGCGATAACAAATACTGTATAAAGTCACCAAACTTGAAAAGAATAACTGACAGATATCCCCTTTTACAGACAACAATCGAGGAGGTTTTGCAGTGGTAGCAAACACACAAATACAAACGGAAAATATTAAACAAAAAGAAAATATCATAAATCTTCCCCCAAAGGGGCTTACTAATAACAATTATTCTCTCAAAATCCAAAAGCAGGAACCTATTACCACTGCTGCACAAACTTCCTCAAACTAGAAGGCTGTTGATAAGTCCTGACATCCTGGCCAGCACTTAAGGCCGCACGCCCTTGTGCGCGCAATCCTTAGGCGCGCTGCCCATGGTGTGCCCCTGCAGTGCGCAAACATCAACCGCAATCCAACGTCAAGGTTCCCGGCGGCTGCGTTGTCCAATCCACGGGGCTTGCGGCTCCGTTCTCCAATCACCGACCAGGGGCTGGTCACAGGTGCATTCTAGTGGATTTAACAACAGCAGTTCAGCAGGGTCAACTCTCCACTCCTTTCCACAGCTCCCATAAAGTTCCAACACAAAATAGAAATGGTGCAACAGCCTACACGGAACCTGGCCCACAGCTATGCTCTCCCCGCCAACTCCACAGTTCAAACATCAACCACAATCCAAAGTCAAGGTTCCCAGTGACTGCGTTGTCCAATCCGCAGGGCTTGCGGCTCTGTTCTCCAACCACTGACCAGGGCTGGTCACAGGTGCGTTCTAGGGGATTTAACAACAGCAGTTCAACAGGGTCGACTCTCCACTCCTTTCCACAGCTCCCATAAAGTTCCAACACAAAACAGAAATGGGGCAACAGCCTGCACGGCACCTGACCCACAGTTATGCTCTCCCCGCAAACTCCACCCCATCCAGAGTCTCTCACCACCAGTTGACCGTAGCTGCCCTCTCTGCACTTCTGCCCACATGGACCCCAGGCAGAAGTACAGAGAGCACAGTTGCAGCCAACCAGTGGGATTTTTGGTGCTTGCACGGCAACCGGCAGCGTCACTTGGTTGAGGCTGCTTGACTCCCTTGAAAGAGTCCTGGTGGGAGTTAGGCGGCATGGCACATGGGCTAGTAGGAAGAAGTCCAATCTAGCTACCTACTGCTGGCCAGCCTCCCCCCCAGGCTGCCCTCCCACTCCCCTCTCCCAGCAACACTTGGCTCCCTCTCCTCCCAGAAACCACCCCCATGGCCCCCCCCTCCTCCCAGCAACCACCCCCATGGCTCCCCTTCCTCCAAGCAACCACACCCATGGTTCCCCCCAGCCCAGAAATCCCCCCAACTCCCCCACGACTCCAGCCTCTCCAAGCAACCCTCCTGCACCTCCCTGGATCCCCCCTCTCCAAACCAACCCCCAGAACCCCCAGCTCCCTCCTCTCCCAGCCACCACCCTGGAACTCCCCAACTCCCAGAACCCCCTTCTCATGGCTCCCCCCTTCTTAGAAACCCCCTGGTTCTTCCCCTGGTTCCATCTCTCCCAGAAACCAGCAAACCCTTCAGCTACTCCCAGAAACCCCCAGCTACCCCCTCCCTTCAGCTTCCCTCTCCCAGAAATCCCCCCTTTCAAAGGCTTCTCAGAGTGATATGGGTGTGTTACCCCCAATGTTCTTATGTGCACTGTTTAAAGGTTTCTAAGGATGACATCGGTGTGTTACCCTCAATACTATGTGCAAACTTGTTCAAATGGTTTACAGGGTGACCTGGGTGTGTAATCCCCAATGTTATTATGAGCACTGTTGTTCAAGGGTTTACAGGGTGACCTGGGTGTGTTACCCCCAATGTTATTATGTGAACTGTTGTTCAAAGGCTTCTCAGAGTGATGTGGGTGTGTTACCTCCAATACTATGTGCAATGTTGGTCAAAGAGTTTACATGGTGACCTGGGTGCATTACCCCCAATGTTCTTATGTGCAATGTTGTTCAAAGGTTTCTGAGGTTGACTTTGGTGTTATTCCGCATTAAAAAGGAAACAAAAACCAAAAGACAAATAGAAAATAAAAGCTGGCTGAAATGGTAGGGAATCTCTGGTAGTTATTGCCAGCTTGATGAGACACTAAAAACATCAGTTTCTCCTCACGGTGAGCCTTGACTCTATTTTCTCACACTGTTTGGGAGAAATGGGACTAGTGGGGGAGAGAGCTTGGATGGGACCTTAGTAAGAGGGCTCTCTTTCCCCCAATGGCAGGGCTTCATGCAGCAGCAAGGAGTTCACAGGGTTAACTAATGTAATCTCCCTCCAGCGTTAACTCTGGGAACTCCTTGCTGCTGGGTTAAGTCACACCACTGGCTTAATGGTTGGGTTGGCTCCGCCTGCCATCAGGTTGGCTCTGCTTACCATCAGGTTCGCTCTGCCCACTTCTGGACCTGCCCTCTGCCCCACAAATTTGCATAAATTAGTATAAAATTGTATATGTAAATTTCATGCAAATGTTTGTCCTCTTTTCTGCCAATGCATCAGTGGCCACCCTACTGGAAAGATTCCCATTTTTTTCTTAGTCTAGAGTAATGGTTGGCAAATGGTGGCTTGGGAGTTGAATGCAGCTGTACTGCAGCTCTCACCAGAAGTGCTTGCCTTGTGGGTGTTAGTGGAGAAGGGGGGAAAACTTGCCAGCAGGGAAGGGAAGAGGGTTCTACCACACACCCGCACACTCACACATGTACCTAGCTCACTCAGGCTCTGATTAGGATCGCAATGGAAACAGTGCCCATCAGGATAGTATGTGGGCCTGCAAAGTCTCGCAGAGACTAGGCCCCTATCATCATAGCGTGCAGAGAACAAGGGAAGACTGGAGCCTGTTGGTTCCCCAATAAACTCCCAGTCACACATGTCCACGCCAGAAGGGGGGTCAGGGAAGGTTGGTGCAACCTGTTGGGGAGAGAACGTTAGGGGCACTAGGAACAGCAGGGAGAGCGGAGGAAGGGCACCATGCTCAGGAAGGGTACAGAAGCCCCAGAAGGGGGGGAATGGCAACCACGCACTCACCAGTCACACATCTTTCATGCCCCCAATTGCACACCACAAGGGAAGGACAACAACCCGGACCCACTCACTACAATACACAACAATATACACAGTAACACAAGCATAAGGAAGCACTTAGCTTCTCAGGCAGGGGCCAGGTTCTCTCTCTGATTACCGGCACTGTCTGAGTCCCAGCACTGGCTTCTTAACCTTGTAGTTCTACTCCCCACCCCCACCCCCGACATGCCTGCAGCCATGTGGAATGCTGCAATGGCTCAGGCCCTGACCCTGCGCCTGGCGGGGCACCCAGAAATGCAACCACACCACTATCAATTGGGCCAGTTGCCGTAGCAACTGGAGGTAGTGGCAGCGCTAAGGGAGCTGCAGCTAGTGGCATGGTGGGAGCAGTGCCATCAGGGGGGGCAAGGCATCCTCAGTGCTTCCCTGTGACAGTGGGGGGGGGCATATGGTTCCCTCAGGATCAAGGGAAGTCAAGTCAAAATTTTGGCACTGGAAACCCATAGAGGTCATGGGATCAGGGGGCACTTCTCTATGCCACTATAGCTGTTTCCCAAACCCACCAGATCTCCTGAGAACCAGAGCTTTGATGTTAGGGGGAATGGCTTGGAAGAAGCCATATTGCCTTGTACCTGAGATGGGGGGGAAGTCACAGTCACTGTAATGCATCTTGTGGCTCTGGGTGATATGAACATTTTGATATTTGGATTTTGGGCTTAGGAACTTTGCCCACCCCTGATCTAGAATGAGAGTGGTTGTCGTGTTGGTCCCAAATATAAAATATGGGCACAAAGTAGTTCAGATATCTTTTATAGGGCCAACTTCTGTTGGTGAGAACATGCAAGTTTTTGGGCCATGCATGGGCTTTCCCAAAACATGTAAAACATCTGATCTAGAGACTGAGCAAATGTAGGATGGGTATATACATGAAATCAATTACTTGGGAGGGAGCTGGTAGGAAAAATGGTGTTGGGGGAAGGTCTTGACTGCTACTTATAAGTTTTTGTAGTATATTATGAAATCTTTATTTACTCCATTGTTTATTATATCTAATAGAGTTATGAATTTTAGTCCCTAGGCTCCATTTTTCAGACCTATGGACGAAAACAGTGTCCTGATCCATAATCTTTTTTCTGCAAGTTCAATTGTTTCTATAAGGATTGTTTGATTTCATCATTATTAGTAGTATTCAGGGGTGGCTGGTGGGTTTTGATGTTGGAGGGCCACTGGGGCAGTAAGACCAGCGGGCCTAGAGGCGGAGCCAGGGAGATGGTAGGTGGAGCAGGGGATTGGTAGGTGGAGCCAGGGGGATGGTAGATCAGTGGCATGGCATAACCCAGCAGCAAGGAGTTCCCAAGTTTAACATCGGATGGAAGAAAACACAGTCTACATGCACATCAAGCTTAAAATAAATAATTTGTAAACCCAAAACACAGGGAAACACTGAAAACACTGGCATAACACTGGCATAACACCGAAAACCCTGGCATAACCCAGCAGCAAGGAATTCCCAGGGTTAACATTGGATGGAAGAAAACACAGTCTACGTGCACATCAAGCTTAAAATAAATAATTTATAAACCCAAAACACACGGACCCATCCTTGTAAAGCACCCCAGTCACAGCCTGAGTCCAATTTTACCACACACATCCCATTTCCAGCATTTTGAACACAACTGAAATCGTATGACTTGCAGTGACATCTCTCTCAGGATTTGCACACCTCCATTTTACCACACACAGTCTCCCCTGCACTAACCCACTAGCCCCCACTCCCCTCCCCGAGAACCCAGGAGCCCTGGCTCCCAGCACCCCCTGAACTAACCCACTAGTCCCCACTCCCCTCCCCGAGAACCCAGAAGCCCTGGCTCCCAGAACCCCCTG
>QEPC01011141.1:550326-563059 GCA_003113815.1 Sphenodon punctatus
TTCCTCTGTCCAATGTTTATCATGCATGAAACTGTTTCCCAGACCTTGTAGTGAGAAACAAAACCCAAACTAGCCTAATGATTATATCTATTTAGCAGGCTAAAGCTCACTTCTTCAAAGAATGGTTTTTACCCAGCATTCATCTGTCTTCCATTTTATGTTACCTTACTCTGGCTATGTGTAACTTAATTCTATAGGGTCCCTTATAAAAATTCCTCCACAGATGCCTGATTGGTTTCCTGGCCCCCCAGTTTAAGCTGCCCTCATGAACCACCCTGAGTCAGCAGGTGGTGCCAGCCAGCGGGTGAGGGAGCGGGTGAGGGAGCACTTGACAGGGGATGCCACCATCCACTTCACCACAAACCTGTGGTTCAGCAGAAATGCGCTGCATGCCTACCTGGCAATGATGGCACACTGGTGGCAGGACCCAGAGGCAGCATTTTGGAGTGACAGGAGGGGTCCCAAAACAGGGTATAGGTGGGGCCTGCTTCAGGCAGAAGTCATGGAGGGCCCCCACATTGCTCGGAACATCAAGGCAGCCCTAACCACCATGGTGAGGGAATGGTTCATGCCAGGTGCGCCCTTCATCAAGGGGTGCGTGGTGACGCACAACGCAGCCAATATATTGAGGGCAGTCTACGAGGGGGCTTCACCAGCATCCCTTGCATTGCACACGCCCTTCACCTGGTGGATAGGGATGCTCTGGGCTTGGGGGAGAAGGGGATTGGGAAGACACCCTTAGCTCCCTGATCAAGTGGGGGTGGAAGTTGGCCAGTTTCTTTAACCGGAGTGTGAAGGGCAGAGACGTCCTCTGGGCAAAGCAGGCCGAGCAAGGCTCCACAGTGCACCAGCTGGTGCAGAATGTGTCCACCAGGTAGAATTCCATGTTCCTGATGCTCGAGCAGCTAACCGCCTTGCATCAGGTTCAACTGGTTATGGACAACAGGGCACCTATAGGGTACAATGGGGCAGAATGGGAGATCCTGGCTCATACCATCTTCGTTCTGAGACAGTTCTTGGCCATGACAGAGATCATCAGTTCCTCCATGGCCACCATCAGCCAGGTGACTCCTATGGTCCAGACTCTCCTCAGGATGCTGGATGAGATTCTCCAGGGACAGGATTGTGGCCCTCAGGGCAAGAAGATGATGGCTGAGGCTGTTGCCCTGGTGCGGCAGCTGAAAGCAGGGCTGAAGGCATGGTTTGATTAGTTCCTGCAGCAGGAGGATTATGTGTTGGCAACCATGCTGGACCCCAGGGTCAAGGGCAGCATGGCAAACCAGACACCACTCTATGGCCTCTGGAAGGGTGAGCTGGCAGAGAGGGTCTGGCAGGCAGAGAGGGTTCTGGAGAATGCGCGGCATGCAGCAGCAGGATGCCCCTGGGGATGCTGGGAGTGGGAGCAGCCACCTGTTTCAGCCGACAGGGTCTATCCCTGCCCCCAGCCCTAGCAGTAGCAGCACCAGCAGCAGGCTAAGCAGCAGCATCACCCCTATTGCTTCCAGATGACATGGATGGACAGCCCTCCCTGCCTGTAACATAGGCCCAAGAACCCTGAGGTTGGGTCCTGGGGCTGGAGTGGCTGTTTCCTGATGCCGTGGAATGACAGCTCCCCGTGAGTGGAATGACGGCCGCAGAACCCTGACAGTGGGTGCTGGGACAGAGTGGCAGCTTCTGGATGCAGTGGATGGACATCCCTCCCTGGCTGGAATATAGGCCCAGAATTCTGATGGTGGGTCCTTGGGCTGGAGTGGCTGGCTGTTTATTGATGCGGTGGAATGACAGCTCCCCGTGAGCGGAATGACGGCCCCAGAAGCCTAATGGTGGGTTCTTGGACTAGAATGGCAGCTTCTGAATGAAGTGGAATGACAGCCCTCCCTGCCTGTAATGTAGGCCCCAGAACCCTGAGGGTGGGTCCTAGGGCTGGAGTGGTTGATTCTTGATGCCGTGGAATGACAGCTCCCTGTGAGCTGAATGACGGTTCCAGAAACCTGACGCTGGGTCTATGGACTGGAGAGGCAGCTTCTGAATACCATGGATAGACAGCCCTCCCTGCCTGTAACATAGGCCCCAGATGGTTGGACCTGGGGCTAGAGTCGCTGCTTCTTGATGCCGGGTATAACATCTAAATCTATCTAATCTAATCTAAATAAATGAAAATATGGAGGTAAATGTTTGGAAATGGGTGAAATGGATGGCAATGGATTGGGAGGAACACAAACTTCTGGGAGAGGGAGACTTCTGAAAACATCTGCTGACAAGATCAGTGGCTAGCTCAGAATGATATGGAAGGGGGGGAGGGCAAATTACTTTTGTTACTTGCTGCGCCCTCCTTACCACAAGCCCCATTGGCTCTGTGCAGCTTAGCCCATGGCCAATCGCAGACTGCCAAGACAGTGGTCTGAGGAAAAGAGGGATGGTGATTGGGCAGGCTGGCTGCTAGTCCAAACTTCTCTCCACCCCTGGGGCCAGGAAGTCTGTGCCTCAGCTTCCCCCCTCCCTGCCCTGGGCCTGCCAACCAGGTTTTTCCCTCCCAAACTCATCCGAATACGGCCGAACTGTTCGGGGGTTCTGGCATTCAGTTTGGCTGTTTGGTTCGGCCATCCAAATTGGCTGAGTTTGGGCCAAACCCCGAATGTCCGAACCGTGTTCGCACATCCCTACTAAAAATCTTTCCCAGCCCTCATTGTATATACGGTAATACCCTACCTTACCTTTTGTTACACTCTTACATTTTACCTTTTCCCTTCCCCTGTCTGTGTCCCCCTGGATGGATGGATGGAGGTACTATAGTTTAGATATATAGATTAGATTATATAGAATAGATAAGATATTATTAATTATTAATTATGATGATTATTATAAGCACTTGTTAGGAGCCATGTCGAAGAACCTTATTTACAATGCAGCAACCTTCTGTTCTTCCAGTGACTCCTCACAGTCTGTTTTTACACTGCTCTGCCCAGTGGGGGGGGGGGGTCCATGGGTGCGCCAGTATGTGGGCAGGGCGTGCACATGGCCGCAAACGTATTCCCACTCACCCCCCACTCATGCACACCCATGGAGTAACTTCCATTTTCCCTGGTTGCTCCATGCCTGGGGATGAGTGGGGGGTGAGTGGGGATGCATGTTAGATGCACGTACGCATGCACCCCACTCACTATGGTTGTGTGCACTGCATCATTCACATGGGGCTACCCCACCAATGAACACACAGAAATCTGCATGTTCATGGCTGGGAGAGGCACATGTATAAAGGGCCACAGTCTCACAACTGTCTTAATTCTACTATCTTAGGTAGGAATTTAGGGTGTAAAGCAATGTCTATTCTATCTTGGAAAATCTGCAAATATGGTTCTGAGATTATTATGTCTGGTATTTCACTAACTCTTCTTAATGAAGTATTGCTAACAGGAATACTGTCTTTAAACGCCCCCACCCCATAACTTGTTCATTTGCGGTCCCCATGTAATCAATTCACGCTGCACCGGGGGCTGAAATGAAATGGTTATGGGTGAGGGTCAGCGTGAATTGATTATATGGGGGGCAGGGGGGCATATAAACTGGTTATGGGGTGGGGGGCAAAGTGAATTGATTATGGGGGCACAACTGAACTGGTTATATATATGTTTCTTTTCATGGCACAATGTGCTTAATAGGCTGACTGCATTTGGGGTATCTTGTGTGTTAGATAGCAGCGCCTCTGGACCGGTCGCACCACATGCATGCACAAGGCACAGGCAGCACCAAGAAGCAACATGCCCTGGAGGCCAGGCTGACTAATCTCACCCTCCCTCCCTCAGTAAAGCAGCAGACACAGTCAGTCTCTCTGTGCCTGCCTCACTGCCCGCCTGGCTGCCTCTGCAGTGGAACCACTCCTTGGGAGTGGTCACAGATGCTCGGCTGCGGATGTGGGAGAAGCATTGGGAGGTCACGCTTGTCTATGACTGCTCAACTGAGCGCCAGGTAAGGCAGCCAAGGGATGCCAAACTAGGGGAGGGGGGAGAAGCATGCGGAGGCCGTGCTTCTCCATGGCTGCTGGGAGGGGTGGAGAATGGGAATCCTTCCTGTCCAGAGGGAGTACATTGTATGTAAATGTATACATTTGCATAATTAGCTGGAGCCTAATTATGCAAATTAGGCCCCACACTAAGACTTCGCACATGGCCTCACAAACCCTGGGGCTGGTCCTATGAGAAAGGGAAGGAGTTCTGAGAAGTTTGGGGCAGGCGGCCCTGGTAGAGGGTGTGGGCAAGTTGGCAAGTCTGCTGACACTTCTGCCACTGGTGAAGTCAGCCCAACATCCAAGATTAGGAGACCAGCATTTTCTCCCTCCAAGTTGTGGGGTCTTATTAGGGGAAGAAGCAGCAGATATACTGGAAATGGCATCTGTGGAAGGCAGGGAGCCCCAGCCTTCCACTAGCAGTGGCACTGGAGGAGGGAGCAAAGGTGGTGTGCAGCAGCAGCAGCAGTGCACCATTCCTGAAGCACCAGCAACTGGCATTGGCAGCAGTGATTTTGCACTGGGGGTAGCTGATGTGGGAGCAATGATGGTGCTGGTGATGTGGGTGTGCTGAGTGATGGAGGATCACCCACCTCTCTTGTTGGGCAGGCTCCCCCCTCTGGCATCACCCTCCATGATTTTGAGGATTTTGGGGAGGATTTGTTCGAGCACAACCCCCCTGCCCCCTTGGCAGCAATGCAGGCAGCCCATTATTCTCCCCCAGTGTTTCTGTACATAACAGCAGGTCATCCTATCCTATGCTGCAATGCCTTGGTGGTGGCGGCAGCAGTGGCAGCAGCAGCAGCAGCAGCAGCTTAATGGGTGTCATGGATAGAGGTGTGCACCAGGGACCCATGTCATTTTTCATTTTCATTTTTCTTTTTTATTTAAATCTGTCATTTTCATTTTCATAAATATAAAAAAATTGTTTTCATTTTTGCTTTCGTTTTCGATTTCCTTTGGTTTCAATGTAGAACACATTTTCAGCTGTAACTTTTTTGTTGTTCATTATGTTTAGATGAAACTTGGGAGGATTGTACCTCAAATGGAAGGCACTGAGTGTACCAAATTACATTATTGGACATTGACCCCCTGGCCAGCTATCACCCAGTCTCTAACCTTCCCTTTTTAGGGAAGGTTATTGAACGGGTGGTGGGTCGACAGCTTCTGGAGCATCTGGACTTGGTCAACTTCCTTGATCCCTCACGGTCTGGCATCCATCTGGGTTATGGCATGGAGAATGCACTTGTGGCCTTGATTGACAGCCTCTCCCTATTTGACCCTGTTGATTTTGTTAGTTCTCTCGGCTGCATTTGATACCATTGATCACAAGTTGTTGGTGACTCAGCTGCAGGACCAGGCTGGGATGAATGGGGCTGTTCTTGAATGGTTCTTCTCTTTCCTGGCTGGGAGAACCCAATGTGTGGTGCTGGGTGATTATTCATCTTCTTCCTGGGGCCTCACGTGTGGAGTACTTCAGGGTTCCAGCTTGTCCCCTCTATTGTTCAATGTGTATATGCAGCCTTTGGGGGAGGTTGTTAGAGAGTTTGGCGTAAGGCGTCATCATTATGCTGATGACACCCAACTATATCTCTCATTTTCATCAGACCTAGGTCCGGCAGTCTTGGTGCTTACCCAATGTTTGTCATCTGTGGGGGACTGGATAAGGGCAAACTTCTTGAAATTAAATCCTGACAAGAGGGAGGTGATGGTTGTGGGGAAAGCCGGGGGAGTGATGGCCCCCGTCATTTATGGGGTCCATCCTCCCCTGGTATCCCATGTTTATAGTCTGGGGGTGCTCCTTGATCCATAGCTCCATCTGGATGTCCAGGTGGGAGCTATGGCGAAGGGTGCATTTTGCTAATTACACCTGGTATGTCGGTTTAGGCTGTATATCTCAGACTCGGACCTGGCCATTATCATCCATGCTTTTATTACCTTGAGATTAGACTATTGTAACGTGTTCTATGTGGGGCTATCCTTGGTGATGGTCCAGAGAATGCAGCTGGTGCAGAATGCGGTGGCTCATCTCCTGAAGGGGACAGGCCGATGCGAGCACATTACTCCAGTGTTCTCTACACTGGCTGCTGATAGTCTTCTGGACCCAATTCAAGGTGTTGGTGTTCACCTTTAAAGCCCTAAATGGCCTGGGCCCCACCTACCTGCAGGACTGCCTCACACTCCGGATTCTGGATCATCAGATCAACCTCTGCGGTCAATCAGGGGTGCCCTTCTTGAGGTCCCCCAGGTTTCCTGGGTGTCGACCGTGAGGGCGGCATTCTCAGTGGCTGCAGAACTCCCTCCCATTGGAGGTCCGCTTGACTGATGACCTCCCATCTTTCCATAAAAAGTGTAAGACCTGGCTGTTCCACCAGGCCTTTGCTGAGGGGGATGAGATGGGTGGGTTGGGTTGGGGTTTATTGTTTGGGGGGGGCACATTAATTCTGGGAAATTTTGATTTTAATTATTTTATTATATGTTTTGAAATGGAAGGCGAAAGGAAAACTCAGAGGTATATCCACTATCTGTAATCTCTCTCTATTCTATATCTATCATCTAATTTATATGTTTGTGTAGAGGGGGATACAGACAGGGGAAGGAAAAAGGTAAAACGCAAGGGTAAGGAATAAGGGTTTGAAAGGTAAGGTGGTAGGGATATATATGGGAGGATTTTTAGTGCAAGCACTAGCAGATTCTGCAAATGTACCCTGACAGAGCAATAGCTAACACAGAACCAGAGTCAAGCAGCCCAACCCAGCAGTATAAAGGGTTGCAGTGCCCTCCCACAGAGCTCCCCTGATTGGTTCTGGGAGGCAGGAGGCATTGAGCAATCACAGGGTGCCATTCAACTGCCTAGGACCTGCTTGCACTGCTCATTGGCCAGCGATTAAATCCATCAGATCCTTCCCCTCCCATCACAGGTCCAGTTCAAGAGTTCAACACCGTTTCTGGCTCTGAGATGTCTGCTCCCTCCTCTCCTCACCACATTTCCTTCCCAAAACACCTGTTGCTAAGCAATAACAAAATCAACAACTTTAGTTATTGTAATTGATTGTTATTTTTGTCCTTTTTGTTATTGCAAGAACGATAATGAAAATAATAAATTTCACTTTTGTTATTGATATTACAAAATGACATGCACACCCCTAATAGTGGGGCACTATTTTCATGCTCATAGCTGTCTCTGTGACTGAAACATATCATTTGTTATTGAATGTGAACTTGTGAAGCTTATCTAGTTCATCCTCACACAACAACACCTTTAACTGGTTAAACATAATAGACAAGCAAAAAAGAAAAGAAAACCGAGGCCAAAGTTAAAATAGAGTTACTAACCCCAGGCATAGCCTTTTGGGTACTCTCAGTTGGCTCAAGTACAGAGTTCTAGTCTTCCCTCATGCTGCCTTTTTGTTTTAGGGCAGCATAAGAAGGTAACAAGTGACATATTGGGTCAAACGAACCAGCAGTCCATCTGGTCCAGCATCCTGTCTTCAACACTGGCCCACTCTGGTAGCTCAAGAGAAGTACATATATAGGTCATACAAGAGAAGAACATATACAGGTCACGATGGTGTCACCCATCACCTGCTGACCGCTCCCAACTAACAATTGCCAGGGGTTTAATCTCCAATTGTAGGCATTTATGGCTCTTTTCTCCAATTTCTGTGTGAAGCTAGTTATGTTGCTGACTTTTACAGGCAATTAGTCCCATAACTGTATTGTCTGCTGCATGAAAAAATACTTTCTTTTCTTCGATTTAAGTCTGCTGCCATTTCATTTCAGAGAGTGCCCCCTTGTTCTCTTATTGTGGGAAAGGGCAAACAGTTCCCTATTTACTTTCTCCATGCCACTCATGATTTTATAAACTTCTATCATATCCCCCCTAAATCACCTCTTCTCCACGATAATCAGCACCAACCTGTTGAGCCTCTCCTCATATGGAATTCTATCCATCCCTTCTATCATCCTTGTTGCCCTTCTCTGAACATTTCCTAGTTCTCATAGGTCTTTTTTGAGATGAGACGACCAGAACTGCACACAATATTCAAGGTGGGGTCATACCAAAGATTTATACAGCAGCATTATGATACTTTCCCTTTTATTCTCTATTCCTTTTCCAATAATGGCTAGCATTTGGTCTGCTTTTTTGATTGCTGCTATACACTGTCTGTTTTAATATATGAAGGTGCTATGACCTCACCTTGGGAAGGATCAGGCCCAGCTGCCAAACAGGCATGCTGGCAGCCCAGGCTAGGGAGGGAGCAGTAAGATGATGGGGCGACATGGGGTCATTGTCTCTGCCCCCGGTGCTGTTGAGTAAAGCCGCCCTTTTCCCTGATGGGCGGGTGCAGTGGCCAATGAGGCCACTGCACCCCCAACCCCCGGAAAAGCTCCAGACCCAAACTAGAGTTTAGGGAGAGCAGACTGTAGCAGTTTTGCAGTGACAGGGGATAAGTGTTGTCAGGACCAAGACCACAAATACTTAGTCACATGGGAATTAAGTCTTTAAAAGTTTATTTGGGTACAGTTCTCCACTTCTAGTCTCCCTATGCTGGACATACAACTCCTTTGGTCCCATTTAGCTTATCTAGTCCCAAGCCTAGTTACTCAGGTGTCAGTCCACTGACAGGCTTTTAGTAAACAGTCTTTACCCAATTCTCCAGACTGGTCTTCAAGCCTCCTTCCAGTCAGGAGAAGCTTTAGACAGTCTTCAGCTTGCAGACACTTTCTCTGTCCTCAAGATCCAAGGGTCTGCAGACAGTTCTTCCAAAGCTCCTTCTCAAGCCAGCAACAGACAACCACAGCAGAGTTCCTTCCTCTTGCGAGATCCAAGATCAGACTGAGGCTTAGCTGCCTCAGCAGTTTTTGTATAGCTGGGTGGCTATGACCCATACTCAGTCACTTCTGCTTCCTGTAAGCCATTCGGGGGGCTTTCTTAAAGGGCTAGTGGACCACAGGGACTCTGGCCTGTTACACGGGCCATCACACGTGATGGCCCTCTCTATCCCAGTCTGGTGATGGCTTCCCTGGACTGTAGCAGGGCTTAGCCCATGCTGTGCATTGGCAGAGAGCCCAGGTCACAGTGTGGGCTAAATCCTGCCACAGTCCGGGGGGAGCCTTTATACCGCCTGTGGTAACATCTGGCCAGTGGGATCAAACGTGACAGCACTGCTGGTGACCATGAAGATTAAAGCGTGGCCACCCGTGGTTTTGTCACGTTTGAAAACACCCATTGAGATGATGTCTTCAAGGAACTATAGACAATGAAAACAAGACATATATCATTCCAAACACCCCCTAACTAGCTTCATCTGGGGCTTCTCCTTCAGGCAGATAAAAGTCTTCCAAAAGGGTCTAGTTCTGCACCCCAATTGAGTGGAAAACAGGGAGCCCCCTTCTTCCTATGTGCAGCTGCAAGGCCCTGCATTCCATTGATATAGGGGTGACGGCTGTCTTCTGAGGTGACAGCAGCAGTTGGGGTGGGCCAGAAAAACAGACGCTAAAGGCAGGCCCATGAAAATATTGCAAAAGGGTTAAAACTTGCAATTGAAGACAAAATTTAGGAAATTTTGCAAATCCATGACACAAAGGGCAGGGTGGTTCTCAGTTGGTACAGAATAACAAGATAACAAGGTAACAAGCTATCAAAACTTAACAGGTCAGCTTGCTCTGAAATAAACACAGGGACACAAAACAGGTATATCTCCCCAACCCGTTTCAGAATAGGTAACAGAAATATTTCTGGGCATCTTGTCTAACAGCATTGCGAAGGCTGCATTCCCATCTGTGGCAACGGTGGCGGTAGAGGGAGGGGTGAGGGAAGACATGGCAACGCGGACGAGCTGGCTGACCAGAAAAGAGCCGGTGTGAACAGGGATCTGCCATGGCTTCTCTCGCCCATGTCAGGACATTTTGTGCCCATTTGCACCGGCTCTTTTCCTGTCAGTCGGCTCCTCTGCGCTGCTGCATCTTCCCTCACCCCTCCCTCTGCTGCCACAGATGGGAATGCAGCCTAATTCATGAGTGCCTCCTAAAGGTTTCTGGCAACAGTATAGCTGTGATATAGACACACCTTTAGATTCCCAGGTGGTGGCAGTGGAAAGGAGCGCCTTTCACTGGTTACATTGGATGCAACAGCTGTAGCCATATGTTTCAGACTCACATATTCACATTCACATTCAAATATTGGAGTGCTCAGACAAGTGAGGTCAAGATTACCATGACCCATGTTCCAAAATTCTTTACTAGAACACCCAGCTAGAAAAAAAAGACAGGAAGGGAAACACACACACACCTGTACTATTTTACTTAGTAGAATACCAGATCAAAATACATATATCATTTGATTTTAGTTGATCCAGAATAGGGCTGAAGCGGTAACTCCTTTTTCCATTCTACTATTTCATTCCGCCATTGTAGAATTGCCCATGACGTTCCACAGCTTTTCTGCCGGCATTCCACTAATTCGGAAACTGTTGGAATAATCGTGGAAACTGTTGGAACAAGCATTTTTCACTACTTCACAGTGCTGGTGGAAATTGCAGAAGACAGAAACTGTCAGAAAAAACATTATTCTGCTATTTTCGCAGTCTTTGGAAGTAGCAGAATGAAAGTAGTGGAACGGCAGAATTAGCAGAATGAAAGCAGCGGAATTAATGTCTCTATTGCATCAGGCCGCTCATTGAGGAAGAGATTTTGTCAGAAAAAATTACCACAACAGCTTGCCGCTTCAGCCCTAATCCAGAACATTTGTATACGATTACGAACACACATAGAAACAGCAATGAACACATTCACACAGTAAACAGACACATTCATAAAGTTATTTTGCTTTTAAGCAGTTTATAAGAAGCTTTGGCCAAGCAAAGTAAAGAAGCTAGCAGGCATCTATATTGACTTGGCAACCAAAGCGAGAGTGCATTGGGTACCAGGAAGTAGCTATGGATTCAGGCCAGGGACTTTACCCTATCAAAGATAAGAAGGGCAAAGAATATTAAGGAGGTGCCATAGGTGGGCTGACTTTAAAATTCCGCCTCGAGTTGCCAAGAAGATAGACCAAGCCTGGATTGGTCAAGTCTAGACAGGTATCCCGGGCCAAAAATCACGCTTTGGGTTGCCAAAAAGGGAGGGCCTGGACTAGATTGGTCAGTAACGGTCAGGTGGTCAAGTACACTGAAACAACTAAAGCATATAAAAAGTACGACAGGTGTGGCAGCTGTGTGCACCAGCACCAAGGGAAACTGACGGTGAACTGGATTGGTGAGATACTCATTGTTAGGGTGTTTCGCTTGCCTATTGTACCATAAATACTGCTTGCTATCCTATCAATAAATGTTGTATACATATTAAATGCAGGCATGGTCCTTGTTGGGTGCTATGTAGTTTAAAGATCCCATGCAGCATTGAAGCCACTGAAAGCCAGTTGGGCAAAGGGGGTTTGCCCCTAGGTGGCGTTGCAACACTATGACTGTAAGATGAGCCAGTAACGATGCCAGGAGCACTGCCAAACCTAAAAGAGGTGTTTGTGGACAGACTAGGGATATCATCATCACCATCTCCTTGCTCTTCACTGTGTCTTCTTCAGCAGAATCCACTCCCTTTGTTTCAAAACTCCCTTCATGAAAACCAGAATCAACTTTAGCAAAAAATTAAAATGCAATTATTTCCTGTATATTATTTTCAGGAAAACTCCCATTTTATCAGTCAGCTTATGCAATTGAAAAAAAAGAAGCGAGTTCATTGGGGTAGCTGAGCAAAAGTGCAGAGAGTCAGAGAGGAGGATCACCCATTTGTGTGGGAGAAGAAATAAACCTCTGAGCTGTAGGTTAAAATGCTGTGTGAAGTCATTAGACCTGGCACAGTATTTCAAAAGAATAAAGTAATGTACGGTGAAGAGCATGCAATTAAATCCTCCTTCACCACACAGTGACAATCATTGCAGATTACTTAAAATTGAAACCAGCTGTTAATAAATGCATTTACATTGCATCACAAACTTTATAAAAAAAACCAAACCACTTGTACTTTCTTGGTCATCAAATTGTTAGTAAAATTTGTAGTTTAATTATTCTGTTACAGCTACAGATACACATTTCCCCTAATTTCTCCTTCTCATTATTTTGCAGAGGAAAAGAGTATCTATGACATTTAGAAAGGGCCATTGTGGAGAATTATTACTAGCTTACCGGTTTCTAGTATTGTTGGTATAACTCAGATGACTTCTTGTTCATAGGTCAATAGTACATGGTCTCGAAAACTACACTGAGATCCACTATGAGTTGAGAGTAATAATAATAATAATAATAATTTTATTGTTGGGCCATAGGCCTTTACAAACCATCATTACAAAACCTGAAACAACTTGGTATAAATACATCATAAAATAAAATAAATATCAATAATACATTTACTGGAAAAATAAAATTAAAATTAATGGTACGTCAATAACTATGTATTACCCCTCTCCCTCCCCAAACAATAGCACGATGAGTTGAGAGTATTACAATACAGTACCAGGGGCAGTAGCTGTTGAATCGAAGATGCTGTCCGTAGCAGATAGCACACATAACTAACAACAGGGCCTACACCTCTTGTCTACTTTTTATGCCTGTGTAGACTTTCCCAGCCTCCTATCCCATGAATGTTAGGGATGGGCGAACGCGGTTCGGTAGCTCGGTGTTCGGCCCGAACTCGGCCTGTTCGGACAACCGAACACGAACACGAACACGA
>QEPC01011141.1:607024-623467 GCA_003113815.1 Sphenodon punctatus
CATGGATGTATGTCTGTACTTCCTGCCTCCACGCTATGTGAAACGGCCCACCCCCTCCCCTGACAGAAAGTCATGGCGGCCTATGATGGCACCATAGCTGCCCGGAAACGCCACCACTCCAGACCAGGGTAAGTACAGCGGGCCATCATTTGCACCAGCCTGCTTTACCCTTTGTCAGGTATCCCATAGCTGGTCAGTGGCACTTAGCCCAGGTTGTGAGTTGGGAATGGTTCCAACTCACAGCCTGGATTACTACCACCACTGACTGGGTACCGCCCATGGTAACATCTGGTGGGCACCTTTAGACGTGATGATGGCACTCAGGTTAATCCATGCTAAAGTGGATTAAACCGTGCCACCGTCAAGTCTGAATACACCCATAGGATGAAAACAGACATGCACTAACTCCACTTTAACACCGCTTTAACATTTCTTATGCATGTTGCAGGGCTTTACTGGCATCCTATGCAGCCCTGCAACAAGCATAAGAAATGTTAAAGCAGAGTTAAGGTGCATGCCTGTTTTCAGCCATAGGGCATCTTTAGACATAACAAAGATCAGGTGTCAAAACTCCTAGGCATGTGTTTGTCCATTGTGTGTAAGCTCCATAACAATCCTAACACCAATTTGGCTACCAATTGAACATGTGATGTGAACACCATTGCATCACAAGCACAATTTACATGTTCCAGCTGAACACGTGGCCAACATTGTGTCTAATGATATTGCATGGTGTTTTAGCAGGCTCAACACGGGGAATGAGGCAGCAGCACTTGCGTGCTGTGATTGGGAGGCAAGGAAAACACCAATTTGTCCCAGGTTGGGCTGTGTCTCTAAGCAGCACCCCATGGTGAACACAGAGCCAAACCCGTGTTCATATCAATGTCAAAACACACATTCAGACACCCACTGATGTTATGTCTAAAGACACCCATAGGCTCTTTTCACACAGACACTCTAACACTGATAAGATGGGTGTTACATTTTATTATACATGTTGCGGGCTGCAGGTGTGCTCTATGGGTGTCCTGCAACATGTATAATAAAATGTAACACCCATTTTATCAGTGTTAGAGTGTCTGTGTGAAAAGGTCCGTAGTCTGCACGGATCAACAGCTGTTAGTATGCTCTTTCAAACATATTCTGCCTGGACTGGGATGAAATGAGCAGCTAAATTGCTGCTCACAAGCATTTCTTGCTATGTTGAGCATGAAGATCTCATCAAGATCTTGATACTGATGCAAGTTCTCAGAGAGAAAAATGACCACTACCCTAACCAAAATTATGGTGTTAACAATGTGACCATTTTAGTGTAAGGGTGGCAGGCTGTGCAAGCACAAATGGCTGCTGCCTTTAAACAAAAATATTGCCACCATTTTGATTAAGCATGGTGGTCATTATGCGCACAGATTTTGTTTCTTGCCAGAACTAGGTGAAAATATCCCAATGCTCATTTTATCCTATTCACAGGATGAGAGCCAAGGAGAAGCTACTCTTTACAGTAGAGAGTACTGATTGGGGAACCCTCACAAAAGACACTTTGAAAATTAATACAAGCTCCAAGGCTCACATAGAAGTTGAGTATGAGGGTGCTTAAGGAGTGTCTTTAGGAAAAGGAGGGTCCTGATCCCAGATCTGTGTCAGAGATCTGTCCCCTATCCTTGTGTGCATGCTCTCAGCTCTGATCCCTTACTCTGAGCTCAATCTTTCAATCTTGGGACTAGGGACCACATCCAGGTGTAAAATAAAAATTAGCCATGAACAGCATTTGGCCCCTGGCCCATCCTTTCTCTACAACATGTTTCCCTAATGACCCCATATATTTCCAAACAGAATTAGGCATGTAGTTAATTCCTGCAGAGTTGCATGGAGGAAAGCAAGCCATCAATGTCAGCATAACTAAGGAATTTGTGCATCTGGAAAGGAGAAGGCACTCTAAAATATGTAATAGCCCCCTAAGTGATCAATGCACACCCAAGAATCCAGTGCAGTAGCATTTTGCTACCTTGTGGAGCACAATAGAGTGTGTCTAAGAACTGTACACTAACGAAGAAATGCCCTTGCGTGGGGTTATCACCTAGGGGACAAATCTAGCCTGCTTACTGCCTCTTTACACTATAATAATGGTACAAAAGGGGAAGAGCACAACTATGAATGAGGCTCACTATCTTTCTATTTACTAAATTAAACCAATTCTAACATAACTTTTAAAGCACAGTTTGTTGTTGTCACAAACTGAAGTCTGAGGCCATATTTTCTCAAGCACTGTTCTGCTGCTTGAGCTAATAAAAATGTTCTCTAAGGTTTGACAAGTTACTTCTGGCACAAGTGTCAGAAAACACAAGGCCAAGGACTAATTGAATAGAGAAGTATGAAGTGAGTTTCAAGGAAGCTATGGGTACTTCTGTTTATGGCACTTTACAGTCATTTCAAATCATGGTTGTTTAAAGAATTCCAGAAGCAGCAGCAGCAGCAGCAGCTTTTAGAAGTAAAAATCTTCCAACACAGCTAACACAAAAGCAGGAAGTCAAGATATATGGGGGGGAAATAATAATAACGACAATTCAGGGGAAAGAAGCAATAATACGTGAATGTCAAACAAGATACTTGTTCAAAAATGTTTCTTCCACAGTCCCCATCTGCCCAAGACCAAAGAATATGCAGTCTAATTCAATGCATCACAAATTTGTACAGATCTTGAAGTTTTCTTATATGCATTTTTCCATTATTCAACCAAAACCCTCAGTCAAAAAATGCCTGTGTCAGCTTTATTATTTGTGTCACACTTAATTTTTTATTTTATTTTTGCATAGAGTTTTTGCACTTTGGACATGTGTAAAATCCTTGGAGCTATGCAATGAATTGAAAACTAGCTGAATAAGATTCCAAGCAACAACAACCCTATTACTGATCTTACTAGTGAGCGACCCTAATGATGGTTGATGTGGGAAGAAATGGCAGCAGTTCTCGTGAGAATTGGGGAAAAAATGCAAATGCTGAGTAGCACATTTATTTATTCCTATGGATGAGATTTGTCACTATACCTTTCTACTTTGAAAATTTCATTAACCTCCTTTCCCTTCATATATGTATTTCTGCACATGCTCATTGCGGTCATACATTGTCAACAATGCAGTCCAGCACTAAAACTTAGTTACTTATCAGTAGAATGTCAAAGACGTAGGAGTCAAGTCCCAAGACTGGGATGGGACCATAGATGAGAATTGAAGTCTGAGGGTGGGTGAGTTTTTATGATATGTCTTAAAATTTGTAGATTTATTTTAAAATGTTTTATTGTTGATTTTTTTTGTGCATGTTGTTTGCCGCCCTGAGCTGCCTTTGGGCAGGAGGGGCGGGGTATAAGTTTTAAATAAATAAAATAAAAAATGTCAGGAGCTAGGAAGTCAGACTCAATATCAGAGCCAGGAACTGGGTGGTTAAACCTGAGCCAGAAGACAAAAACTAAGGCACAGGGGTATAGCTATTAGCTACCATAGGGGCAAGTGGGACATTTGTCCCAGTGCCCATGCTGGTCAGGGGGCCCATCCCTATAGCCTCCACTAGTCTCAGTGTTTTTTTGTTTTTTGTTTTAATCTGCCTCAGGTCTGGGCCTGCCAGCTGCCGCATGCCCACGCTAGAAACAGACTTGAGGGTGGCCTGAAGCCCCGCCCCCCTGGCACCCACAACACAGCCCCTCTCCCCTGCTGCACTGCACATAGGAAAAGCTGTGCATGACTGCATGTGCGCTGGCATTTTTCAGTGATGTGAGTCTGCAGTGGCAGCACACCGGTAGCCTGGAGCAGTAGGGAGCACATGCAGCCGGTGTGATCTGGCCTGGAGGAACACCATGGCCGTGGGACAGTCAGGCATTCAGCAGCAGCTGAACAGCAAGGGAGCAACAAGACTCAAAACCAGAGGCCCAGAGCAACTGAGTGGAGCCACTGGGACTGGACAGTGTGGAGGAAGAACAGTCAGTTGCTGACTGGGGGCTGGAAGCGGTGATTCTGGCTGCTTCTCAGCAGCGCCTGAACTGGGAGCAAGGTGGAGGTCTCCTGGAAGAATAGCTGCTTCTTTTTGAAGTGTTGGGCTGCTTCTTGCTGGGGAGTAAGGTGAGCCACGAGTGTGGTTGATTTCTTTAGCGGAAAGGATTGTCTCCTGTGTCAGTTCCAGAGCTCAGTTAAAGCTTAAAGGGATTGCTCTGGACTTGGGGGCGAGTAAGGGTTACTTGGTCAGGGGTAAGTATTCAGTTGCTGCAGGTGGCAAAGTCTCACAGGCCTAGTGGGAGGAGGCTTGAGGGGGGAGGGCAAGTGTGATGGTGATTGGGGGGAGGCTTATCTCTGCTCCAAGGAGGTGGATGGGTGGGATGTACAGTTGTTCTGGAAAATGGGAAGTTAAGAAAGAGTTGGAGTGTGTTGCAGACATTGCAGAAGTCTATATTACCATACATNCCACTGCCAGGCAACCAGCAACAACACAGGTCATGGAGGGAGATTCAAAGGGCACACAGCAGCAGGGAAACATGGCGGGATGGAGCGAGGTGGAAGGGAGAGGAGAGGAGTGGGCGAGAGAGCGAGGGAGTAGGAGTAGGAGGAGGTGGAGGTGCGGGCGGAGGAGGAGGTGGTCATGCTGCACATGCAGGAGGTGCAGGGACAGCAGCAGCAGCAGCAGCCGGGACAGGCTGTCCCAGGGACATCGACCGGACTGGGGGAGGAGGCACCCTGGAAATGTGTAAGGGGAACATAGGGAAGCAGACCTGGCAGCACAGGGGCACCATGGGGGGGCGGGGGAACGGCCGGCCATCAGGTGGGCGGGATGGGGGAGGGATGCGGGACAGGGGCAGACCAGCACCCAAACAACAAAAAAACACCCCACCCCCCCCAGCTTTTGTTCTGCAGACACGCAAATGGGCCCAGGAGACCAAGCCCCCAGAGGACACAGGCCCTGCTGAGGAGGAGGAGGAGGAACCGGAGGGGAGAAGGGGGAGAAGGCCGTACCACCAGGGGGGCAGTGCGGGCTCCTGGAGACCTGGGACTTTATCTGCATCTGGGGGACCCTGGAGCATCAGCTGGAGCTAGCACTCAATCAGAGAAACAAGCATGTGTTCCGGGAGATAGTGCAGTAAATGGAGGCGGCAGGGCATCAATGGACCATCGTCCAGTGCCGCTCCAAGGCCAAAGAGCTAAAAAGGGGATACAAGGCCATATGGGACAACAACCAGCGGTCCGGACACGGACTCCAGACTGCCCCCTTCTACGATGCCCTGGACTGCATCCTCCACATGAAGGGATCAATAGTCGCCCCACGGCTCGTGGGGAGCGCTGTGGTCCAGGGCAGGGAATGGGCCAAGGAACCACCTCCTCTCACCGCCTTACAAGAAGGCCCCCGCTCCAGGGCCCCAAGCCCCCTGGAGGAACGCCCCGAGACCTCGGAGACAAGAAGACCCCCCAGCCAGGAAAGCCCACACCCCCTGGCCAGACAGCCGGACTCCGAGGCCAGCACCCTCATCTCCCTCAGCCAGTAGTCACAGGGGGAGCACAGCAACACGGAGGGGCTGGCCTCGGGGATCAAAGATGGACATCGAGGGTAAGCAGGCAGATGGGATGGGGGGATGGATCCAGGGAAAGGGGGGTTGGGGACAGCCTGGCCAGAGGACAGGCCCCACCCAGGCCTGCCAGGCCGCGACATGGGTCCAGGACTANAGCAGCAGCAGCAGCTTTTAGAAGTAAAAATCTTCCAACACAGCTAACACAAAAGCAGGAAGTCAAGATATATGGGGGGGAAATAATAATAACGACAATTCAGGGGAAAGAAGCAATAATACGTGAATGTCAAACAAGATACTTGTTCAAAAATGTTTCTTCCACAGTCCCCATCTGCCCAAGACCAAAGAATATGCAGTCTAATTCAATGCATCACAAATTTGTACAGATCTTGAAGTTTTCTTATATGCATTTTTCCATTATTCAACCAAAACCCTCAGTCAAAAAATGCCTGTGTCAGCTTTATTATTTGTGTCACACTTAATTTTTTATTTTATTTTTGCATAGAGTTTTTGCACTTTGGACATGTGTAAAATCCTTGGAGCTATGCAATGAATTGAAAACTAGCTGAATAAGATTCCAAGCAACAACAACCCTATTACTGATCTTACTAGTGAGCGACCCTAATGATGGTTGATGTGGGAAGAAATGGCAGCAGTTCTCGTGAGAATTGGGGAAAAAATGCAAATGCTGAGTAGCACATTTATTTATTCCTATGGATGAGATTTGTCACTATACCTTTCTACTTTGAAAATTTCATTAACCTCCTTTCCCTTCATATATGTATTTCTGCACATGCTCATTGCGGTCATACATTGTCAACAATGCAGTCCAGCACTAAAACTTAGTTACTTATCAGTAGAATGTCAAAGACGTAGGAGTCAAGTCCCAAGACTGGGATGGGACCATAGATGAGAATTGAAGTCTGAGGGTGGGTGAGTTTTTATGATATGTCTTAAAATTTGTAGATTTATTTTAAAATGTTTTATTGTTGATTTTTTTTGTGCATGTTGTTTGCCGCCCTGAGCTGCCTTTGGGCAGGAGGGGCGGGGTATAAGTTTTAAATAAATAAAATAAAAAATGTCAGGAGCTAGGAAGTCAGACTCAATATCAGAGCCAGGAACTGGGTGGTTAAACCTGAGCCAGAAGACAAAAACTAAGGCACAGGGGTATAGCTATTAGCTACCATAGGGGCAAGTGGGACATTTGTCCCAGTGCCCATGCTGGTCAGGGGGCCCATCCCTATAGCCTCCACTAGTCTCAGTGTTTTTTTGTTTTTTGTTTTAATCTGCCTCAGGTCTGGGCCTGCCAGCTGCCGCATGCCCACGCTAGAAACAGACTTGAGGGTGGCCTGAAGCCCCGCCCCCCTGGCACCCACAACACAGCCCCTCTCCCCTGCTGCACTGCACATAGGAAAAGCTGTGCATGACTGCATGTGCGCTGGCATTTTTCAGTGATGTGAGTCTGCAGTGGCAGCACACCGGTAGCCTGGAGCAGTAGGGAGCACATGCAGCCGGTGTGATCTGGCCTGGAGGAACACCATGGCCGTGGGACAGTCAGGCATTCAGCAGCAGCTGAACAGCAAGGGAGCAACAAGACTCAAAACCAGAGGCCCAGAGCAACTGAGTGGAGCCACTGGGACTGGACAGTGTGGAGGAAGAACAGTCAGTTGCTGACTGGGGGCTGGAAGCGGTGATTCTGGCTGCTTCTCAGCAGCGCCTGAACTGGGAGCAAGGTGGAGGTCTCCTGGAAGAATAGCTGCTTCTTTTTGAAGTGTTGGGCTGCTTCTTGCTGGGGAGTAAGGTGAGCCACGAGTGTGGTTGATTTCTTTAGCGGAAAGGATTGTCTCCTGTGTCAGTTCCAGAGCTCAGTTAAAGCTTAAAGGGATTGCTCTGGACTTGGGGGCGAGTAAGGGTTACTTGGTCAGGGGTAAGTATTCAGTTGCTGCAGGTGGCAAAGTCTCACAGGCCTAGTGGGAGGAGGCTTGAGGGGGGAGGGCAAGTGTGATGGTGATTGGGGGGAGGCTTATCTCTGCTCCAAGGAGGTGGATGGGTGGGATGTACAGTTGTTCTGGAAAATGGGAAGTTAAGAAAGAGTTGGAGTGTGTTGCAGACATTGCAGAAGTCTATATTACCATACATTGGACTGACTCTGTATGACCTACAAAACCCTGCAGGAAATGTGAGGTATTTTAAAGTTGATTTCATTGTGTGCATGTGATCATTCCAAGCATATGGGAAACAAGACTTGCTTTCCTTCAGAACACCTTGGCTATTCAAACAACACAAGAGAAAGAGAGAAGCTTGTAAGAGTAAACATTAGATTGTAAGTTCTCTGGGGCAGGGACAACATCTCTATAAAAGGGTTGCTGACTTTATACTTTGTCTCACCATCCCTGTTTGTAAGCAGTTTCCGTAACTCTATGCAGGACTTAAACCTCTGGCCAATTCAAACAGCCCTTCCACTGTAGCATTCACACAAGTCTAAACTATGTGTCTTCATAGCCCCTTTCAGAGTGGGTTTTAAATAGCTCTCTTGCCTTGGCAGTAATATTTTTGGTTATACTGTGCTTTCAAATGAAGATCTTGGAAAGATAAATGCTTCTCCAGAAATTGCAAATAGCATAAACTGAGAGTGAAAACAAATGAGACTGGGGTGGTGGTTTAACCCTCTGGCCAATTCAAAAAGTCCTTCCATTGTAGCATTCACACAAGTCTACCATTGTAGCATTCACGCTGTAACATTCCATTGTAGCATTCACACAAGTCTACTGTTGTAGCATTCACAGCATAACATTCCATTGTAGCATTCACACAAAACCTACCTTGACTGCAGGCAGGGCTGGCCCCAGGGTTTGTGAGGCCATGTGCAAAGTCTTGGTGCAGGGCCTAATTTGGATAATTAATTAGGCCCCATCTAATTATGCAAATGTGTAAAGTTACATAAAGTTTACTCCCTCTGGACAGGAAGGATTCCCATTCTCCACCCCTCCGAGCAGCAATGGAGAAGCATGGCCTCGACATGCTTCTCCCCACCACGGCTTGCCATGCGTTGGCTGCCTTACCTGGTGCTCAGTCAAGCAGCCATAGACAAGCATGGCCTCCCAATGATTCACACACACCCCTCCCCATCCAGGAGTGCTTCCACTGCAGGGGCAGCCAAGCAGTGAGGCAGGCACAGAGAGACTGACTGCATCCACTGCCTTACTGGGGGAGGGGGTGAGCTTAGGCAGCCTGGCCTCCAGGGCCGGTTGCTGCTTGCTGCTGGTGCTGCCTGTGTCTTGTGCACACTCATGGTGTGGCCGGTCCAAAGGTGCTGCTATCAAACACACAAGACACCCAAAATGCAGCCAGCCTATTAAGCACATTGTCATGAAAAGAGACATATATAACCAGTTCAGTTGTGCCCCCATAATAAATTCATGCTGCCCCCACCCCATAACAAGTTCATATGCACCCCTCCCCCATATAATAAATTCACACTGCCCCCCACCTATAACCATTTAATTTGCATCCCTGGGGCTGCATGAATTGATTATATGGTGGGCGCAAATTAGCTGGTTATGGGGTGCGGGTTTAAAGACAGCATTCCTGTTAGCAATAACTTCATTAAGAAGAATTAGTGAAATAGCAGTCATAATAATCACAGAACCATATTTGCAGATTTTCCAAGATAGAATAGATATTGCTTTACATCCTAAATTCCTACCTAAGGTTGTATAAGTAAGACAGTTGTGATAATGTGGCCCTTTTTACACAGGCCTCTCCCACCCATGAGCATGCAAGTTTCTGTGTGTTCATGGGTGGGGGAGCCCCGTGTGAATGATGTGGAGCACACGCCCATGGTGAGTTGGAGTGTGTGCATGCATGTTCCTAACACGCATCCCCACCTGTCCCTATGCACGGAGCAACCGGGGGAAATGGTGGTTACTCCGTGCATGTGGGGGGTGAGTGGGGATACGTGTGCTGTCATGTGCATGCCCCACCCACACACTGGTGCACCCACAGACACACACACACACACACCGGTGGAGTCATGTAAAAATGGCCTGTGAGGAGGCACTTGAAGAAAAACAGAAGGTTGCTGCCTTGTAAACAAGGTTCTTCGAGATGACTCCTACCATTCTCACAACACCCACCCTTCCAACCCCGCATGGAATGTTATGATATTCCTAGAAAGTGTTGGGAAAACTGTCATTCGGGGAGGGGGGAGTGCTTCTTATACTACAGGCACTCGAGACCATTACGTGGTCTAATATTTGAATAGGGTGAAAATGCAGAACCCAGTTGTGAGAATGTTGAGACCCATCTTGAAGAACCTTCTTTGCAAGATGATAACCTTCTGATCACTTACATGGGGAGGAATTGTTTGTAAACAAACAGCTTTATCTCCCAATCCGATAAGTGTCCCCGCTGCTGCTGCTGCTGGAGCACTACTAGGAGGCAGAGGCAGGTGAGGGATCTGGACCAGACCCAGGGAGGGGAGGCAGAAGAACATATTTGGGGAAGATGCTGGCTGCAGCCTGCTGCCCAACCAGGCAATCGGGGCCCCAGCTGGCTGTGGGGCCATGTGCAGCCGAACATGTGGCACATGCCTGGGGCCAGCCCTGATCGCAGACCAGGTAATGCTCTGAACCAAATCCAGGTGGGGCTGGACATGGGAGGATGCTGTGGTGCATCCCAGAGAATCTCTGGGGCAGGCTGCCTCCGTGTCCATCTGAAAACACCCATTGTCACATAGGACAAACATCTTATTCAACCGTGTCTTCTAGATTTGATTGAAACAATTAGAACAGCATATGTAGCCATGAAAACTTTTAAGTGCTTCCCAAAAGTAACTTCTGTCTGAGAAGTCAAGGCACCATATGGTCTGGGCTAGGTCTTATGATACATTCTAGCATCACATTCATAATTCAGGGTAATTCAGTCCTTTCAGTATGTTCCTTCTGTTGTTGCATGTGAACCCTACAATTACTAACTGAAGGAGAGAAGAGGAAAAACTTTCCTGTATTTTGTCCATTTCTTTGCTTTGTGCATTTGAGAACACTTTATGTGCACTCATTCTCTGTTCTTTGCTGATCTAGAGAGAGAATGTGGTTTCTATGTTGGTCCTAAATGTAAGAGATGGAGACGAAGTAGTTTTGAATGATATCTTTTATTGGATCAACTTCTGGTAGTGAGAATATGCAAACTTTCAGACCACACAGGGCCCTTTCTCAGGCCTGTCATGTAGCAAGTCAGCAATATATAAACTGAGCAAATTCAGGACAGGTATATATGAGGAGGCATGATGATGTTGATGGGGGTCTCCTTTTTCGAAGACAGAGAGGGCATTTACAGAGAATGGTAAGAGCAAGACTGACACTGGAAGCAAATAGGTAGCAACTGGGTAGCAGATGTGCACACATAAATTAGTGCTTAACCTACCTCCAAACGTCATTTTAAGGATTAGATGGTGTTTGTAATTAATTTGAAAATGCAAAGTGATTATAATACAAGTTACTGAAGTGTGTGTATAAATTATTACACACACATTTCTTTTTAAATGATCCTTCTGCAAAAGTATTTCCTTTCTCCAGTATAGAAACTGATCTCTAAAAAAATTACCCTGGCCTGAGAAGCAAGACAGGCAGTATTCTTGAGCCCGTAACTAAGGGCTGCTGGGCTGTGGGTGGCCTAAGGCAGAACTGAGCAGGAGAATGGCTGGATCAAGAATGAATTAAGTCGAACATTGAGCTGCCCTAAAGCGACAGTTCCAGAATGCCTGAGACAAAGACCCTTTTTAACTGGGTCGCTTTGGGGGGTGGTCAGTGTGCATGTCGGGGTGGTGGGTGAGGATGGGTGTACACAGGCAAACACCAGCACACACTCATCCTACACCCAACCCCGCGCATCGCCACGCATGGAGAAACTTGCCTTCTCACTGCCACCACCAGTTGCTCTGTGCATGGGTGATGGGTGGAGGTGGGTAGATGTGTGTGTTCCACAGGAGTGTGCACACACAGATTCCTGGGTGTACATGCATGGATGCAGCTCGTGTAAAATGGCCAAAGACTCCATTTAGTCAGTCAGGAGGCCCCAGTAGACAAACGTCCCAGAGACCATCAGAGAGCTGGCTGTAGACCAGTCTGATAGTAACAGCTTTTCACAGAATCATAGAATTTTAAGGTTTGGAGTTGCTTTTAGATAATTACTATAAAATGAGGGTAATAACACAAACTGCAACAGCACAAAACCAAACCAACTAACAAAAAAGCTACTATCTTCACAACTAAAAATATATGAAAAATATATATTTTTATTAATGACACAAATTTATGTATGTCTTTATCTTATCTATAAATGAGGTAATATCTCCATACAATCTAAAAACAAAAATGTGTAAAACGTATACATAAACAATTATATATAAAGACAATTATCAAACCCTACATGTTTCAGATTATGCACCCTTCATCAGGAGTATCATTAAAAAATATCTAATTCAAGCAATAAAACAAACTAATCAGAAAAGTATGTTATGATTGTCAATTATATAAAAACCAACAAACTTTGGTACATAATTTGGTATATTAAATAAGCAGCGATTGGTTATGGCAAAATCTTTTGTATTCTTATTCATAAATGTCAATTCTAAATTATTATACATGGTCATGCAACAATCATCCTGAATGAGTATGTTTTTTTATATTCATGATAGATTGATTATATGTATAAAGAACCAAAAGTTGCCTAAAATATTTCTGTAGATGTGTTTACATCTCCAGATGTTGCTTGCAATCTGCTGATTTACATTAAAATAAAACTTTTTAAATTAACTATTCAAAAAAACAACCCAGAAATAAATATGTATATATAACAAGAATCTTCTGAAGATAATTGGTACTTACTTACAATGGTGTCCCATTCAAAAGAACCTGCAAGGTTCACAAATAAGGAGTTGCATACAGTCTTGAGAATTTCTACAGGAAAGGCATACATTATTAACCAAATCTCCAAAACCCATTTGAAAGTTTGCAAGCTATTATTTAAAAAATAATTTAAGCAAAAATATCCAAAAAAATCACACACAAAATATACCTTTCTGAAGTACACTCTATATGAGTTTCTTCTCTCACAACTTTGTTTTTTATATATAATATAATATATAAATACAAGTTTTTACACATTGCTGTTTTTAGATTGCATGGAGATATTACCTCATTTATAGATAAATTGTGTAATTTGTGTAATTTATTTATCTATTTATTGTGTAATTTGTGTAATTTATTTATCTATATCTATATATACATCATACATTTTTAGTTGTGAACGTAGTAGCTTTTTTGTTAGTTGCTTTTAGAGAATGATCCTTCAAGTTGAGTCCTTAGCACTGGCATGTGTCCCATTAAAGTGAAATGCTACCGGCTTGTACTAGTACTGTCTGGATGATCATGGTGCCCATGTTCTTCTTGTCTATCACTCTGCCCTTAAGCAGCACCAACAGTACCTAAAATATCCCTGGTCAATGTTTATCTAACCTACTCTTAAAACATCGCGCAATTCCACAACCTCCCTCAGTAATTTGTTCCATTGCCTAATTATTCATATGGTTAGATAATTTTTCTTGATGTTTAATCTACATTTTCCCTCCATTTTAATCCCATTATGTCTGGTTCTCCCCTCTGCAATCATAGAGAACAATTGCTGAGCATTCTCTTATCCCATTTGCATATTTACATTAACATATTTTCAACACTTTAAAAATGTCAAAACTTTAAAATCCATTCTTCAACAAACTGCTGCAGCGTTAGTAATGAGTGTTTTATTCCAAAGGGAACGAGAACGTTACAAACCTTGCAATGGGACATAGTGCTAATTTCTATCCCTCAGAAGTGCAGCAATGAATTTTAATTCATGACATTTTAAGTTATGGTGATTTAGGTCATTTTTATGGCTCTCTCTGGACAAAAAATTCATAGCACACAAAACCAAGTATTCTGTGTACATTATATATGCACAGGAAGCAATTCATCTGCCATTGAACTGCACTTCTTAGGTAGAAAGCAGCCCCTGCTTAATGCACAATACAACTGTTATTCTTTAGGTCAGGAAGCAAAGACCATTTCCATACTATGGAATGTTTCATACTATACAAGCACCTTTAAAAGTAGGCAGGATTTAATCATTCTTTGAAATCTTGCACTGGGGGCTTTCAGTATCCCTTTCTATTCACAGATCTTTTACTTCAATATTCTGGATCTTAAATGTTTACCATGATTCACAGTACTGTGATAAAAACTCAACTAAGAACCCTTTTTTAATTTTGCACGTGCTTTGAGCTTACCTTTCCTAAGGAAAGGTCAACAATACACTAGGGTTGTTTTTAAAACTCTACTTACAAAACCTGCATCACACACACAAACCTTGTCTTAGGAATAAGAGAAGAAATGTACCACACATGATGGACGTTAGTCAAGTGGCAAAATACACGAGTGGAAGATGCTGAGATATTACAATGAGAGCCATAGAAGAACTTGAATAAGCTAGAAGTCAATGGGAATTTTGTCATGGACTTCATGGAGAGAGCGTTCTACTCAGAGCCTAAACATTTTCATAAATTCTATTTATAATATTAAAGGAGGCATATCAAGATTATGCCTCATTAAAAGGATGGGACCCAAAAGTGTGTTCTCAACATCATGAATCATGGTTTAGGGCTGTGCATGAGGCACATAATCCATTTTCATGTTAGTTTTCATTTTGTTTTTGTTTCAAAAAACCCATTTTCTTTCAGAGGGGTTTGTAAAGGACTCTTTTCTTTTTTCATTTTATTAAAAATATTTTTTATATCTATCTATCACTGTGCGTGCGAAAAAAGACCACCAGGACTGTTCTGTGCATACATGGCCCTGCCAAAGCACAGACCATCACCTTGTTGCACCTGTGGGAGGGGTGTAGCCAAGCCCTGCACTGCTGGAAGGGACTCTCCAGGGGCCTTTAAAGCCCAGCACCTGGAGGCCTTGCCGCAGGCCGTGTGTCCAAGGGCTACAAGCCAAAGGATGAGGCCCTTAAGTGAGCCCTTGAGAAGCTGTGAGAAGCCTTATGCAAAAATATTTGCTGGAAATGTGCGTGGCTGGGACTTGAATCCTTGTAGGAATGGCTTGCCTGCTCTTTCCTTCTAGGGGGTAGGGGAAAGGACCTGTGCCATTTTATTTGGCAGTTTATGGGATGTTGAAGGCCTGGCTATGCTCTTTTGGAGTGATGGACATTGAGGGAGGGGCAAGGTGGGTAGTATGTAGAACGATTGTTTGATTAATAGCCTAGGTTCTGAAGGCTGAGAGTGGGTTCTGGTTTTAGATTTAGGTCTCTGCCCCTGGTGAGAGCAGGTGGTGGGGAGTCAGGAATTGGAAGGGTGGAGTTCTTGCAACCCTGGTGAGATTGGGGAGGAATAACTCAAGGGGGAATACCTCTTTGTGAGAGAGGGGTATGGATGGTGGGGTGGTATTGGGGGGTAGGAAATTGTGTTCTAGTTTTGTGGCTTTTTTGACATTATGTATTGATGGTGGGTATTGAGGGGTGGGAAATTGTGTTTTAGTCCTGTGGCTACTGATAATGTTTTCAATATTGATGTTACATTGCTGTATATTTTGTATTTTTGCTTTGTTGTAAACCGCCCCGAGACACAATCAGCGAGAGAGGCGGTATAAAAGTCCAAAGTAATAATAATAAAAAATATATAAAAATAATTTTCCAAAATGGCACCAGCAGCAGTAATGCCATTTTGGGAAAGTGCATACATGTGCACAACAGCTTTGGTGGCCATTTTGTGCATGCACAGTGATTTTTTAATTTTTTTAAAATTATTTTAAATATTTTTTAAAAATGAAAACAAATGAAATCAAACAAATGCCATTTGCTTTGTTTGTTTTTGTTACCTTAGTTACAAAAACAAATGGTACTCCATTCATTTTTGTAATTAGTTAAACAATATGAAATTGCACGCCCCTATTATATTTCGTTCATAATTTAAGTCTTTCCCTTTATTATTTTCACTCTGGTTATATCTCTTAACATAGTGTATTTCTAAACATACACTTAAAATAAAGGTGTCCAGCACAACCCATTTTAGAGATTAAACTTCTGTATTTCTCTGAGTAAAGCACTGTGATTACAATTTAAGGGCAACTACACTGGATGACAGCATTTATGACTCAGACATTCAGGCTAGACTGGGACACATGAAGGTCAGTCAAGGTGATAGGACAAATAGTGTTGCCTGGGCACGTTCTTGACTCTCTCATTAGCCACACTCTAGCAGAGTTAATTCTGGAGCTCACGAGCACAAAAATGGGTATTTTCAGACGTTACGAGATCACGCTCAACCACAGTGAACTACGCACAATTCCGTGGTGGGGCCAAAGAGCCCTGAACGTCTGTTCGGCGCCTGCCAGATGTTCACCATGCTCAATACCCACATGGGGTCAATTTCAACCATGCTTCCTGGGCTCCCCGGGGGAATATCCCGGGAAGTGTGGTCAAAGAGATCCCCACTGGGAACCAACAAAAAGTAACGTCTGGACACCAATCACCCAATGGAACCAAAGGAAATGATCCCCAGCCGTGGACAATGCATGCAGCGTCGCTGCCAGGCAACCAGCAACAACACAACCACCGGAGGGAGATTTAAAGGGAAATCCGCAGTAGGCAAGCATGGCAGGATGGAGCGAGGTGGAAGAGAGTGGCGGGAGAGAAAGCAATGGTGGTGGAGGAGGAGGAGGAGGAAGGGGCAGCGGTGGAGGGAGCGCAGGTGGAGGAGAGGGATCAGGGGGTCATGCTCAGGATGGAGGAGGTGCAGGGACAACACCCGCAGCAGCTGGGACATGATGCCCCGGGGACAACAGCCGGACCGGGGGAGGCAGAGG
>QEPC01011141.1:624688-648878 GCA_003113815.1 Sphenodon punctatus
ATGTGAGGCAAAGAAGTTACAGCTAAGAATGTATATGTAGAATATTGCAAAATACAATAATGCAACTGCTTCTAAAATCGGATTCCTTTATCCAATTGTTTTGATATTTGGTGCACATAATGAGTTCTATTGAAGGTAGAGGCACCCCAAATTTCAGCCACATAAATTAAAAAACAAAAAAGTTACAGCCGATAATGTGTTTTCCATTGAAACCAATGGAAATTCAATTCCGAACTCACCGAACGCATCCGAACTGAACGTTCGAATTCGAGTTCGGTTCGACCGTTCGGTTCGGTTGACCGAACTATTCGAGTTCGGTCCGAACTCCGAACTTCCGAACCGCGTTCGCCCATCCCTAGAGGCTGTCACCCTCATCACCCTCAGCCAGTGGTCCATGGGGGAGCACTCCCACACCGAGGGGCCAGCCTCGGAGGGATCCAAGATGGATATTGAGGGTAAGCGGGTGACCCGGAAGGGGGAGGGACTGGGCCCACAGGGCCAAGGGGGGGTGGGAAAGGATGGGCCAGGGCCAGTCCCAGCCCCAGCCCCCCACAGGCAAGGCAGAAGGGGGCCCCTCCTCAGGTCACCCAACTGCACACCCCTACACCTACAACCCCCCTCCTCACCTGCAGGCCATGGAACACCCAGGGACCAGACCCAGGTGACTGAGCAGGCAGCTGCCGGGGAGCCCAGCCAGCAGCTGCAGGAACCAGGTGAGGCAGGCGGTCTGGTAGGGAGGGCACTCCGGGGTGCAGAGAGGGGATCCCTGGGCAGTCAGAGGAGGTGGGATGGGTCGGGGTTGAGGGGTGGGGAGGGGCTGGGAGAGATGCCTGGGGGCCCAAGGGGCCCCTTCCCCATTCCAGGCAGAGGGTAGGGGCCCGGGGCAGGATCAGACTCACCCTCCCGTACCAACAGGGCAACCCCGGCAGCCAGCATCCCCAGGGCCCGTGGCCCCAGTGTAGCACATGAGGGAGTACCGGGCACAGGTCCACAGGTGAAGGGAGGAACAGGTGGAGGAGATCATCCAGACCTCAGCAGAACAGGGGGAGAGGATGATAGCGGCTGTGGACCGGATGGAGGTGGCCATCAAGCGGTTCCTGAAGCGGGTGGAGGTGAGGGACAGGAGGCTCCAGGCCAAGGTGCGCCTGGAGCAGAGGCAGGAGCACCAGGAACACAGCAGGCAAGTGGAGGCACTCGGGAGGCTGAAGCAGGCCATCACAGGCATGGTGCAGGAGCACTCAGCAAAGATGGATCGGTCCCACGATATTGGGACCTCTCTGCTCCTGCACACTGGCACGATGTGCGCCTATGTGATGGCAGGCACCCCCCCTCCCCCGGGCACCCTGCCTGCCCAGGTCCCAATGCCGGGACCCTCGGCGGCCCCGCCCTCTGCCCAGGCGCCCCAGCCACCCCTGCGCCCTCAGGGGCTGTGCATCTGCCTCACGGTGCCCCCTGCGCTCTGGAGGGTGCACCTCCATGATAAGGAGGTGCAGTTGCTCTGTGTAGTCACAGACCCACTCAGCTGCAACCACGAGGTGCATCCAATAGGCAGCTTTCCTGTCCCGCTGCATGGTGGTGGGGCCCCAGGGGGGGAGATGAACTGTTATACAGGGCCTCTGATGGTAGGGCTGGCCGGGGGGCAGGCCCCTAGCCAGGCTCCCCCCCATGGGGGGGTGGGGGATGATTACATGCAATTGGGTACACCTGCAGGCAGCGTACCGGGCCTCGTCCCTGCACGGGCGTGCGGGTCTGCGCGCTCCCTGAGCAGCTGCATTCCATCAGGCATAACCACCACCACCCCCTGTTTGCTACAACTTGGCCTTGGAGGTCCGATTAGCTGGACTGTGTGTGCTATTATGTTATGCAGCTGTACTGGGTCCGCACCCCATGCCTCACTCCGTTCTGCAACACTGTTGCTGCCTGAGGCCTGTTGTCCTGTTCCTGTGACCCACCTGGGTCCCCCCCCCCCGGGCCGTGAGGGTATGTAGGCCCCCCTGTCCTTGGTGTTATTCTTCCTGTCTCTCTGGACCATGGCTGGTTGTCTGTCCACTGGGCTCCTGCTTCCCAGTTCCCATGGGGCCCCCCATATCTGGACCTTCCACGAGACCATGTCTCTGTGCGACCTGTGGCATACCCCAGCCATGCAGCTGCTCCTGGGCAGCCCTGCCAGCTGTGTGGGTGCCTTTGCGAGCTTGAGCTCTGGACTTTGCTACTTCAGCTATGAGGCGAGCTCTCGTGATTGCCAACTGCATGCGGACAACCTGGGCCTCGTTCGCTTCCCCAATGGGCGCCTCCCAGACAAGCGGTGTACTCATGTGCTCTGGTACGGAGCTGAGACCGTGTTTGCACTGAGTGTGTGCGGCCTGGGTGCCTTTACGCTGTGCCTTGCTGAGGGGGCCCTGCCCTGGCCGTGTCCTACTTTTCCTGTGTTCACGGGGAGCGTGGGTACCAGCACACCCATGGGGCGGTGTACCACCAGCTGCTGGATCTGGGACAGCTTCCTTGGCCCCCTTCTGCTGCCTGCTGTGTGGCGGAGCCATCTGTGGCGGAGCTGTCAACCCTGCTGGGGGTGTGGTCCCAGACAGATGTGCAGTGGGGCTGTCCCTGCAGGACCTCTTCGAGGCCTACTACCTGATAGCCCACCACATGTCCGTGTTCGGGTACCGCCGGGGCTTGATCCATTGGCCCCACCTGGTTCACCGAGTGGGGCACCCATCCCCAGGGCCTGTGGTGGCCCCCAGCAGTGGCCTGTGAGCCCGGTGTTTCTCCCGGCCCCCCAGTGTCTTGTCCTCATGTGGGCTCCCGCCCCTGTCTGGGGGGGCCCGTCTCCGCTGGCTTCTCCCTCCCTGATGTGCCTGCCTTGCCGAGGTGTCGCCTGCTTCCCGGGGTGTTGCTGCCCCTGCCTGTGGCCCCAGGACCCCTCCGGGCCCCACCCCCTGGTCAGCCTGCATAACTGGGGTTCCCCTCCGGTGTCGCCCTCCCTGGTGCCTGGGTGCAGTGCTCTCCATGGCCTCACCGACCAGGCTGTGTCCAGCTACCTGTCCCCACCCGCCAGCGCTGTCACCTGCTGCCCGCACCCCCCCTCTCCTGTGTGCTTGTGTGACCTTGGGGGTTCTGGGGCCCCCGGACTGACCCTCGGTGCCTCTTCTGGGGGGGGTGTCCTTGGACCTGCAGTGCTGCACTGACTGTCTTGCCTGCCCAACATCTGCCCCTCAGTGGTGGAGGGGTCGCCAAGTGCCTCCTGGATTCTTCCCGGGTGGCTCCCTGTGCATTGCGGGCCCCTGCTGTGCCTTGGACCCGAGCTCCTGAGGGCCCCCCATTCCGGGACTGCCTGTGTTGCTGTGGGGGTGCCCATGCAGACAGTTCTGCTGGGGGGGGTTCCACCTGGCCTAGCACATTGCAGGTTCCCCCCCCTCCTCCCTGTCCCGGTCCCTCCCCCCTTGCTCCCGTTGTGCCTTGTGTGTTGTCTGGTCACCCGTGCCCCCCTTCCCTTACTTTCCCTTGTGTGTGCGTGGGTGTGTGTGTGTATGTGTGTGCATGTGTCCGGGCATGTGGTCGTGCTGTGTGTTCCGCTGTGCCTCCGCTGGCTGTGTGCCTGGTGTGTGTGGTACCTGTGCAACTCTTCTCCCTCTCCCCCCTCCCTTCCCGTTTCCCTTGTGTGGGCATTGCCTTTTGTGCCTTTTGGCTTCGTTTGCCCTCAGGCAGCCATGTCTTTGTCCTGCCCCTGCCCGGTGGCTTCTGGGTATTTTGACCACATCTGGGAATCGGCATCACATCTGTTGCGCTGGCCCGGTCCGTGATCTGGCAGCCTGATTCCCGGGCGTGGTCCCAGTCCCGTCATGTCCGGGGCTTTTATGCACCCTAGGGGGTGCTTGTTTTGTTCACCCCCGTCGGGAATCCACTGTGGTGAACTGGCTGCCCGTAACATCTGAAATCACCCAATGTTGACATTCTTGAAGTTTCAGATCATTCAATCATGGTAAGAAAAATAGAATCCATGGCTTTTAATGTGGGGCAGTGTCTATTAGTAATGTCACAAATTTCAGTGGCCACTACGCTTATAATTGACAATATACAGTGGCTTATAATTGACAATATACAGTAGTCCTCTTTTCTTTTCAATTGGTATTAGAGCTCCTCTGTCAGACATGTTCTCTGTTGATGGAGAAAGAATTCCCTTTTCTTCCTACCCTCTCAATCTCATGTCCTTTCTATCACAGAGTCGTTGTCAGCTTTACACACAAAAGGATGCCAAGGTGTGCCTGTGATTTTATGAAAACATTTGATTTGTGAGCACAGAATGGTGGTAGTCTCTCTTGTCCCTTGTACCACTATCTTCCTTCTAGAAAGCATTATTGATTAGCACGACACCTAGGGCTGCTCTCATATATGCTGCTTGGATTCATTTCATTTTCTTTTGAAACTTCAACACAACTAAAAATCACTTTTTCTAAGCTTGGCAAAGACAAATTTACATATAGAATGCAATTCATTCTGAATGAAAAAAAATGTGCATCTTAACTCCAACTGAATTTGAAGCAAGCTGATTGTGTCAGCCATATAAACTGGGGTATTTAAATTAAATGCAATATCTTCTTGCATAATGCTCTCCATATGCTAATGGAGTAAGATTATGTCTAATATATATTTTATCAAAGTAAAACAGATTACTCCTTGGAAATGATACAATGCCACCAATAAAAGCAAATACATTCTGCCAAAATAGCCTATATTTCTTACAATGCACAGAGGATGCTACATTGAAGAGTTTACAGAGGGCGATAAATCCTTTGACTATTACTGATGCAAATTTACTTATCATAATTTCAATCCAATGTTCAAGTAAAGCATTTGGAAACAATAAAACTCCTTGATGCAATTTTAATTATCCCATTTCTAATTTTGCTCTCAAACAAACTGTTTTGAAACAATAAAGCTTCTTTAATTTGGCATTAAAAATATGGTTCGGGTCAGTACACAAACGCAATAAAATACCAAGATAAAAAAGTTTTCTACCTACCATATTTCTTGTTTAAATCCTGTCATGATCATGTAAATATTCTGGACTTACGACAAGAAAAGTCATCACAATAAAACAAAGCTGAATTAATTTTTACTTCAGTGTCCCAATTACAAAATATTAATGTACATATTTAGACATCATGAAACCTTGAATGTAACTGATATGATAACTGGCTTCTTATTAGGCCAAACATCTTTCCAAAGCAGTTTTTGCAGATCCTTATTGAGTCCTTTTCTCCTCTCTTAGCTTTCATCTGCTATAATGGAGCTAGAAAAGATGCAAAGAATGGCAGCAAAAATGCTAAGGATATGGAAGGCTTGTATATGGGGAAATACTAAAAAGATTATTTATTTATTTAGTTATTTATTATTAAAATTTATATGCCGCCCCCTCCTGCTATAAGCATCTCAGGACGGCTAACAACATTTAAAAATACATAGCAAATAAAATACAATTAAAACAACCTAAAATCCCCAGATTAAAAGAACCCATATCCAAACCTTCCCTAACTCAACCCACCCTATCTCCCTCGGTAAAGGACTGGTGGAATAGCCAGGTCTTACACTGTCTATGGAAAGAGGGGAGGTCGGTGGTCAAGTGGACCTCCAATGAGAGGGAATTCCACAGCCGCAGAAAACGCCCTCCTTATGACCACAGGGCCCAATCCAGGATCCGGAGGGTGAGGCAGTCCTGCAGGTAGGTGGGGCCCAGGCCGTTGAGGGCTTTAAAGGTCAACACCAACACCTTGAATTGGGCCCGGAAGCCAGTGCAGAGAACGAAGCAGTGGTGTAATGTGCTCGCATCAGCCCGTCTCTGTTAGGAGAAGGTCGCCGCATTCTGCACCAGCTGCGATCTCTAAACCAGCACCAAGGGTAGCCCCACATAGAGTGAGTTACAGTAGTCTAATATTGAGGTAATAAAAGCATGGACGCTTGTGGCCAGATCCGAGTCCGAGAAATATTGCCTAAGCCGACGTAACAGATGTAACTGGCGAAATGCGCCCTTCGCCACAGCCACCACCTGGACATCCAGACAGAGCTGCGGATCCAGAAGCACCCCTAGACTACAGACCTGAGATACCAGGGGAGTATGGACCCCATCAATGCTGGGGGCCATCACTCCCACAGCTTTCCCCACAACCATCACCTCCCTCTTGTCAGGATTTAACTTCAGGCATCTGGCCCTCATCCAAACACCGGGTAATCATCGAGACTGCCATACCTGGGTCAGATGAAAATGAGAGAAATAGCTGGATGTCATCAGCATATTGATGACACCTTTCACCAAACTCCCTGACAACCTCCCCCAAAAGTTGCATGTACACACATTGAACAAGAGAGCGGATAAGATGGAACCCTGTGGGACCCCACACGTGAGGTCCCAGAGAGAAGATGAAAATTCACTCACCATCACATGTTGGAAGGAACCACATGTTCCTTCCAGCCAGGAAAGAGCGGAACCAGTCAAGAACAGTCCCGATAATCCCTTCCCAGTCCCACAGCTGAGTCACCAACAACTCATGATCAACAGTAATTAATACAGCCAAGAGATCTAACAGAATCAACAGGGTTGAACGACTCTGGTCCAACTTATGGGAGAAGTCATCAACCAAGGCCACAAGCACAGTCTCCATGCCATAACCCAGACGAAAGCCAGACTGTGAGGGATCAAGAAAATTGACCTGGTCCAGATGCCCCTGAAGCTGTCGAGTCACCACCCGTTCAACAATAACCTTCCCTAAAAAGGGGAAGTTAGAGACTGGCCGATAGTTGGCCAGGGCGCCAACATCCAATGATGGTTTCTTGAGCAGGGGCCACACCACAGTCTCCTTGAGACAGTCCAGCACCCTGCTCTCCCCAAGGGAGGCACTGACTATTCCAGCCAGCAACAGCCCTAATGTCTCCCAGCTAGCCTTAACCAGCCAGGATGGTTATGGATCTAATTCACAGTAAGTGGCTCGGACACTCCCAAGGGCATCCTCGGACACATCCTGAAATTCATCCCATAAAACAGGACAAGAAGGATTTTCTACTACCTCTGGCTGACCTACTGCTAAAAAGTTGCGTCAAAACTGTGGTGGATTTGAGCGACTTTATCTGCAAAAAAATCCACAAACAAATCACAGTGGGCTTTTGATGACTTTAAATCCAGGCAGAGGGAGGCCGGACTGACCAGCCCCCTCACCACTCAGAAAAGCTCAGCCGGACAGAACTTAGCGGATGCAATATGGGCAGCAAAGAAAACCTTCTTTGCTGTCCACACTACAACAGCATAGGTATGTAACCAGACTCTATGCTGCAATCAGTAAACGTCAGTACGTGAATGATGCAATCATTGCTCTAACCGCTGCCCTTCCTGCTTCATCCACCACAGCTCCTCCATATACCATGGGGACCTGCGTTGTTGGTGATTTGGAAGAGGATGCCTGGGGGCCACACGGTTGGCCAATGGCCTCTACCAGCACAAAAATCCACATGGTCACGAGGTCATCGAGTGAGTAGCCATCGAGGTCAGAGGAAACATCCCCTATTTATTTATTTATTTATTTTAAAAAATTGCTACCCTGCCTTTCCTGCCACAGGCAGCTCGGGGCAGCTTACAATTATTAAAAACATCAGAATTAAAAACAATACATAAAAGGAGGAAAAACAACTAAGAGATGGGCCACCCCATTCTGCACCAGCTTTAATTTCCAAGCCATCACCATGGGTAGCCCCACGTAGAGTGCATTACAATAGTCCAATCTAGAGGTGATGAAAGCATGAATGGCAGTGGCCAGGTCAGAGTCTGAAACAAATGGCCAAAGCCTTTGCACCAGGTGTAATTGGCGGAAAGCACTCCTCGCCACAGCCTCCACCTGGAGATCTGGGCAGAGCTGTGCATCGAGGAGCATCCCCAGACTCTGTACCTGGGAGGTCAATGAGGGGCAGACCCCATCAATAATGGGGGCTACCAACTCCATCGTCTTACCCACTAACATCACCTTCGTCTTGTCATGACTCAGCCTCAGTCAATTAGCCCTCATCCACTTGAGCTATGCCCCCCACCCCGGTCCAGTCCCCCACAGTCACCAAACACCAAGTAAGCATCAAGACTGCTGGGTCTGGGTCTGTTGAAAAAGAGAGGTACAGTTGGGTGTCATCAGCATATTGATGACACTGCATGCCGAACCCCCTAATCATCTTATAGAGCTGCTGCATATACATGTTGAACAGGAGAGGGGATAAAACAGAACCCCGCAGGATTCCACACGAGAGGTCTTGGTATGATGAAAAATAATCCTCGAGCACCACCTGCTGGGTTCTTACAGTCAGGAAAGAGAGGAACCATTCAAGAACAGTCCCGCCCACCCCTGCACAGTCCCGCAGGCGCGTCACCAACATTTCATGATCAACGGTATCAAACGCAGCCGATAGATCTCACAGAATCAAGAGGGTCGAATGACCCCGATCCAATTCCCGGCACAAGAGCAGTCTGGAACCTTTCTGGTTCCATAAGCCTTTGGGGGCGAATCAGCCTAACTGGTTTCACACCCTCCTGGGGGCTGACATGTGCCAGGAGACCGGCCTGGAGGAGATAATGATCCATCCATGACAAGGGCACTGTTGACACCTCCCCCACTAATGGATCCCCCGCCTCAAGGCTGGTGGAAAATATAATGTCCAGGGTATGTCCTCCAACATGTGTGGGACCCACCACTCTCTGAGACAGGCCCATGGTTGCCATGGCAGCCGTCAACTCACGCTCTGTCCTTCCAAGACTGGCATCAGCATGGATGTTGAAGTCTGCCAGGACTATCGTCCTGGGGGACTGTAAGACCACCTCCAACACCAGCTCGGTCAGTGCAGGCAGGGAAGCTGCTGTACAGGTGGGTGCCTGGTATATCAGCATTACCCCCACTCTGTCTCTGGCCAAATCCAACACCAGATGGAGATCCTCCATGATAGATTGCATAGGAAATCTCCTCACAGACAAGGTATCCTTAAAAATACTGGCTACACCACCCACCCCACCCCCAACCCCGTCCCTCCAGTCGCAGCTTATGCTGAATGGACTAGGGTTCTTCAGTTTGGAAAGGAGGCAACTGAGAGGAAATAAGACGGATGTATATAGGACCATGAATGGTGTTGAAAAATTGAATAAGCTACTATTATTTACATACCTTTTCTAACACAATACAAGATATAGTGGACAATCGGTGACCCCAATCCTACACCCTGCGGATCCCACGGGTAAGCAGCATGCATGTGGGTTCCACGCAGCACAATGTGCCGCTAATGTAGATGTGCTTGACTCTGCACAGGATTTGCAGGATGTAGGATTGGGGCCAATGAAAATAACAAAAAGCAGACTTAAAAGAAACAAAAGCATGATTTACCTGTGGAAGTATTGTCATGGGATGCTATGGCAAATAGATTTTTTAAAGGAGTTTCACAAACTAATGGAAGTTAGGACAACAATCAGTGACTGTTAGCTAGTCAACCTGGAGCTTAAGGTATTCTTAAAACTCTTACTGCTAGAATCTGGGAGTGAAAACAGGGATGGATCACTCCATAATTGCCTGGTGGGATTCTTGTACACTTCTACCTAAAACATCTTGTACTCACCAATGTTGACAATGGGATTCTGGGTTAAATGGACCATTGGTCTGACCCAGGCCAAAATTTCCTTCTTATACTCTGCATAACTTGTGACATTGGCAATCACCTTGAAAAGAAGAACAGATTCTGTATACAGATGTCTCTTATTTTTTGCTTCTCTGTACCTGCTGCACACAAATTACTTCAACCATTTTTCTTATTTTGTGGAAGCAGTTTCTACTGAGTTGTGTTTCTGCACATACCCTGCTATGAAATTATTAAACTGCATTTCTAAATTACAGAAATTTAGCAATCTAATTTAGCAACAATTTTTTTCATAGCCTACTTGTTACACATAGCATATTATCATTCCATAGTAGATTTTTTAGCTACGGAAAACCTACATATGGATGAGCCTACTGCATTCATTGCTCTTTGAACCCAAAGTCCTTCTTAGAGTCCCACAAATCACCATGATGTCTCTGAGTCCTGGGGTTTGTGTTTGCATTTCTGTACTAGTACAAAGACGTATGAAACCTCATGTAGCTAGATGGGTCCCTGTTGACTGTTCTTCTGAGAAGCTTCATCTGCATGGTTTATGTTATCCCAAAAAGCATATTAAATATATTAAGCTTATGAGATGTTCTTCCAAATCACTGGGTTAGGGCAGGGGTATGCAAATGGATGGTCAACAGAGCATAATAATCTTCTGCCAAACCGGGCACTTTTCTCTAAGGGCCATTTTACATGAGATGCTCCACTCCCCCCCCCACACACATGGGCAACTAGGTGGGCAAGAAGGGGAGGTGTCCGTATGACCGCCACTGGGGATGAGTCAGGGTGCATGCACACTCCCACTCTCCACACATCTCCAATGATCCCCCACGCACAGAGGCATTGGAGACAATGGAGGTGCCTCCATGCGTGGAGATCAGTTGAGGTGGGTGTGCATCCATGTGATGGGCCACACACACACACCACACCCGCCACCACCTCCACCTCCACCCCACCCCCCACACTGCTGCGCCTCCTGGGTCCATTAAAAAAGGCCCTAAGTATCCATGCACACATACCTAGCTAGTTTTAGAGGTTGTCAGCCCCCACCATCGGGGGTGTCCTTGGGGGAGACTGCTAGCCCCCAGCATGCCCCTCAGAGCCATCCCAGCTCATGAAGCTCCACCTCTGGTGCAGAAAACTGAGATGGTGACACAGATAGCTGTGATGTCACATCCGGTTACCAAGGCAACCAGTCCCAGCTCGGAAGCAGGAGAGCCTTCCATCTCACATCAGGTGAGGTCATCACTGGAGCCTGTGCGGTGTTCCGCGTGGCTCCAGGCATGTCAGGGGCCGGGCCTGGGCTATAAACACCAGCGCTGGAAGGCACACAGCGCTGGTAATCAGAGTCTGAGAAGCTGGCCCAAGAAAGCTAAGTTGCCTTTACCCTTGCCTGTGCCTCTAGCCTTGCCTTGCTTCTGCCTCACCCTTCCCTTGTCCTTGCCCTTACCCTTCTCCTTGCTATCGTGTGAGAGTGAGACATAGTATATTTGTGACTCCGTGTACCCGTCCCCTAAGTTTGCGTGTGTGAGCGAGTGGTGGCTGGGAAGAACGCAAGTCCCTTCCCATCCCTGGAATTCACTCCTTCCCCCCTGGAGAGTGAGAGCCCTCATTGTCCTTCCCCCTCAAGCCTGGTCCCTTATCCCTGTGATACCACATGACCCCCCCACTTGTCCCCCTTTCCCGCCTTGACAATGAAAGTGTGTGGTGTGAGGCCATTCTCTCACAAAAGATCTCTGCACCCTATGATGATAGGGGCCTGGTCTCTTTGAGATCACAAGGGCCACAACACTATCCTGATGGGCATTACCTCCCAGGGGACTTCCCACAGAGTGTGAGCCCAATGACCTTGTGTGAGTGCGTGGGATTCCCCCTACCCTTCCTACTTCCCCGTCCCAGTGACAGAGGTTTGGGAGCAGAACCACAAGTCTCAGTAGAACTAGCTGATGAAACAGAGAAAAAATGAGCGGCCCCAAATCCCAAGATTTTTTAGAAGAGTCTGTATCTCTGGAACATGCCTAGCACTGTACAATTGTTACCAGAAGTGTAGCTACGTAGGAATGACCCTGGTACAGAAGATGGAATAGGCCCCCTGCTGGGGAAATTCACTCCAAGGTGCATAGCACCTATTATAGCTACACCCTTGTAATTAAAGGTAGGTGCCTACCTCGAGGGGATTACAAACTAGGAGAGAGAAGGCAAGGAAGGCAAGGAAGAAGAGGGGAACAAGGGAAGAAACTGGGATATTTCCATGAAGTTAATAAGTCACAGGTGCATGTACTTAGCTTAGTTCCAGGGAGAAGGGGGATCCTGAAAGAAATAATAGTGAAAGAAGCATCAGACATCAGTCTATGGGTGTGAGGAGCTAGCAAAAGCCTGACGAAACAGGTAGGTTTTCAGGAGGAATCTGAAGGTTGAGAGGCAGGGAGTAGGGGTTGTTAACCAGGGTCCCATGTCATTTTTCATTATTGTTTTCGTTATTAAAGTGTCATTTTCGTTTTTGTTAATTAAAAAATGTGAGTTTTTTGTTATCGTTGTCATTATTGGTATCGGTACCGATTTCAAACAAAGATTTCGGTTTTGGTATCATTATTGGTATACACCAATATCTAGTTTTATTGATATATATAGATATAGATATATAGGGTAATTTCAGATGTAATGATACCACGGTCAACCACACTGAATCCCCTGTGGTGGCCATTTGTCCCATTATGTCTAAAAGATTTCTGCAAGATGTTCACTATGGTGAATACCTGGCAGGAATCAAAATAACCACGAATCTGCTTCCCTGGTGAGAAGCAGGCCTCACCTCCGGAATTGTGGTTAGATTGGCCTCGATCTGGGATGGGCCAAAACATACGGCTGTAACATTAGCCCATTCCAGATTGTGGCCCAGACCATGATAGGGATCAGGCACAGTGGCCAGATTGGTCTCCTGGATTGGTCCAGTCTCCCGGATTGGTCTCCCGCCCTCCGTCGCCCAGAGGGTGGGCGGGGCTGTGCGGCCGCACGTCCTGCCATGCAGCCCCGCCCCCTCCCTGATCCCTGGTGAGAAGCAGGCCAGCACGTCTAAAGGACAGACGGCCTGATTCCTGACCGGAATCCAAAACGGATCCTGGTGCATGATTTAACGTGGCAGGCCTCTGGGCCCGGCACCTCTGAAATTACCCATAGAGAGAGGGGACAAGGGAAATGAAAAACCCAGAGGTATATCCACTATCTATCTCTATTCTATATCTATCATAATAGATAGAGAGATAGATTAGATAGATAATATGTGTTAAACTATACTACCTATACCTATCTCTCAATATATGTGTACAGGGGAAGACAGGCAGGGGAAAGGAAAAGTTAAATGTAAGAGTAAGGAATAAGGACTGGAAAGGTAAGGTGGTAGGGATATATATGGGGGGCTTTTAGTGCAAACAGGAGCAGATTCTGCAAATGCACCCTGAAAGAGCAATATCTAACATAGAACCAGAGTCACGCAGCCCAGCCCTGCAGTATAAAGAGTTCCAGTGCCCTCCCCCAGAGCTCCTCTAATTATTTCTGGGAGGCAGGAGGCATTGAGCAATCACTGGCACCAGATGCCATTCAACTGCCTAGGACCTGCTTGCGCTGCTCATTGGCCAGTGATTACATCCATCAGGTCCTTCCCCTCCCATCACAGGCTCAGTTCAAGAGTTCAACACTGTTTCTGGCTCCGAGATGTCTGCTCCCTCCTCCCCTCACCACATTTTCCTCCAAAAAAACACCTGCCAGGCAGCTAGACAATAACAAAATCAATAATGACTTTATTGATTTAGTTATTTTTTTGGTCATTTTTGTTATTGAAATAACGATAAAGAAAATGACAAATTTCATTTTTGTTATTGATATAATGAAAATGACATGCACACCCCTCCGAGGGTGCAGAGCAAATGCATTCAGGGAGGGAGTTCCAGGCATAGGGGACAGCCTGTGTGTGAAGTGGTGAAGCCATTTATTCCAAGACGAACCAGGAGGCACTGGCAGGCATCAGAGATTTGCTGTCCCAATTAGCATGTCAGGGCTTCAGCTTGCAGAGATCACCCTGGGGGGCCAGCAATGTATTGGCACCCCAAGATATGAAAAGGATGTTGGCAGTGACGTGGCTTTTGAACAAGACTCGGGCATAGAGCAGGGCCCACCTGTACTGTACCCCATGTTAGCTGCTGCCTCCTGCACCTCCCACCAATGAGCAGTCATATAGAGGTAGGTATACTGTGCACTCTGCTCCAGATGTCTGTGGTGAAGTGCACAGTACACCCCTCTGTCCTTGCCAGCTGCAACTTCACTCATTCCCTGGCTACCCAGTACAGGGATGGCACCATCTTCCTGCTAAAGGTGGTGCAGGAACCCAATGTTCTCCACTATGGAGAAGAGCCTGTCATCCATTGCAATCATCTCACCCACCCATCTGGTGATCCACATTGCCGCTGGATGGCACCCTCTCCATGGTTGCCCTAGCTCCTTCATGGTGACGTGCCACCACCGCTGCTGCTGCACATGGAGGGTGGGTTGAGATGAAGTCTGGTCTGCCTCTGCCTCTTCCCCCTCCTTCCCCTTCCCCTGAGCAGAGGAGGAGGGTCTGCCCACAGGAGCAGGAAAGCCACTCAACCCCACTTTGCCTGCCTGGGCTTGAAGCAGCAAAGCTTGATGGTGGGATTGCATGTCTCAGTTCATGCCATAATTTGTGAGGTGTGCCTGGTTCTTCCCATGACTAATCTCTTTCTGCAGTGAATGCACTCTGCCAGTCAGAGATCCTCCAACTGGCGGAAGTGATCCCATACATTTGACTTGAGGAATGCTCCCACCTTCCTGCCTGTAGGGACTGTTCGCTTCTTTGGGTGTTGTCAATAGGGGAGATGTGCCCAAACTCCTCCTGACCAAATTCCACCTGGAGGGTGCCTACCATGGTGGTCCTGGGAGCAGAGGGAAGCCTCCTCAACAGGAGAGGTGAGTCAACCAACACCCACGTCAGCACCAACATCAGCGCTACCAGTACCACCACTACCTGGTGCTGTGGGTTTGAAAAGGGTATGCTTCGCTCCCGCCCCCTCCCCCCCCCCAGTGCCACTTCTAGTGGAAGACTGGGGCTACTGCTCAAGCTCCTTGTCTCCACCACCTGTCATCAAGTTAAACCAAGCTGCAACTTCTTCCCCAATAATGATCTCTGCTGCTGCATTGGGAATGCAGTGTGTTTTATGTTGGTGGGTGGGCTGCCAAGAGGGCCAACTCCTCTTCTCCCATGCCCTCTTCCCCCAAATGAGGGGGCAACTGCCCCTGCCTTGGCTGCCCCATGGCCAGACATGACTCCCCTTCCATTTCTCATATCTAGCTAGATACTGGTATATCTAGGCTGCACTAGGAATGAGGATGAACACAGCACAGCGAGCAGCACGCACTGAAGCACTGAGTCTGCAAGACGTTCAATACAAGTCCGAGCCACAGAGTACTAGTCAAAGACAAAGGGTTGTGCACTTTGCCAGAAATGTATATAGGCTCCCCATGCCCTCCCCCCAGCTCCTCTGATTAGTACTGGCAGCTTGGAACCATGTGCAAACGAAGACCTGTCACAGGGATTCTCTGTGGTCTGTCATAGTGGTATGAGATGTGTTTGCTCTGCCAGTTAGCCAGCGGAGATCAATCATGTCTCTGCAGATTGTGCTGTTTCCTCCCCCCTCCCCTCTACTTTGTTGTTTACAGGTTGTTTCAGTCTATTAGCACTGCATCAGGCTTACAAAAAAAAAAAATTTAAAAAAATTCAGGGGGTGCATTTTCATTTTTTCAATAAGGAAAACAAAAATAGGTATTTTTGTTTTTGTTATTTGAATAATGGAAATTAATTATACACCCCTAAAATCAGAGATCTCAGTCCAGAATGAAATTTGAAAGAAAAATCTTCATTTGAAACAGTACTGATACCAATACCAATAACAAAAATGATAATGAAAATGATAACAATAACAAAAATGACATTGTCGTTAATAACGATAATGAAAATGACATTTTTGAATAAAAAAAATGAAAATGACACAAGGGCCTGGTGCACACCCCTACTGGATAAGTTTTTGGAGAATAGGTCCATTAATGGCTATTAGCCAAGCAGATTACAAGAAGGAACTTCTTACTGTCGGGAGCAGGGAGTGATCAGCAGGGAATGGATTGCTCATTGTGACTGCTAGTACTTCTCTCATGCGACCAGGATTGGCCACTGACAGAAACAGAATGCCAGGCTTGATGGACTTGGTCTGACTCAGTATGGCATTTCTTATGTTCTTATGTACTAGAGGGCAACCTGGGGTGACTGCCCTGGGCCCCACAATTTTCTCTATTTCTGAGGGCCCTGATGTAGCCCTTGTTTTCATCTGGGCAGGGTTCATGTTCCCAACTCCCTCTCAGTGGAGCCCCAAAAACAACCACCTTCAAGGCCCCACAAAGGGTGCACCTGAGGAACGGGGCCACAGGGACGGACCACCAGGGCCCCACATTATATCTTCATGGGTGCACCCACATGAGCAGGAGTGGGACTGATCCCTGCCTGCCTCATGGTGAGCAATTTCAGCCATCACACTTTGGGCCTGTGGACACAACCAGTCCTACTTTTGGCAGCATTATCCCACATTGGGCAACCTTGCTATGCCCTGCATCACTGGCATTTTTCTGAAGCAGGACATAGCAAAGTTGCCCAAAGCAGGGTAAGCATCTGGTGGCTGCTGGCCACATGAGTCACTGCATCTCATGGTAACGTTGCCCAAAGTGGGATGATGCTACTCAAAGTGGGGTAAACTCTCATGTGGCAGCACCCTATCTTGGGTCCCCAAATTCTAAGGCCAGCCCTGGGCACTGTACTGCACCACTGATGACTTCAGTGCAGAAGCTCCATCCTGAGGATGAGTGTGTTCTTGTTAGTCTGAAACAGTCTGGTTCGAAACAGCCCTTCTGTTTTTGCTATTCGATGAGAGCTATTCCACAAGAACAGAAATGTTGTCAAAATTTGAATTCTGATTGAACGGTTTGTGCATGCGCAAAATGGCTGCTGTGGTACTGCGTATGTGCAATATGGTGGATACCATAAAACAAAATGGTGCAAAATGTACAGCCATAATACAAAAAAACCCACCAAAACTTATTATTTTGTGGATGGGCAGTATGGCAGCAAAAATGGCGGCAGAATTTTCAATTGATTCGGTGAGGAGGCATTTCATTCCATGTTGCACTGGACTAAGCAAACAACCAGATTCCATTGGAAATTGAATCCCGTCAGAGACAGAGTTTCAGCCCCAGTTCTGTTGCTCTGCTTTGCCTTTCCATCCCAAAGGGGCAGGATGGAAGTTGAAGACCACACAAAAGTACTGGATGCTGGGATAGCATGGAGGTAGCAGCCCTGGCCTAATGCAGTAGCAGTGATGACAATGAGCGCTCTCTCTCTCATTTATTTTTTTAAAAGTGTTTTCCTTCCTCAGAACAACAATAAGAAAAAACAGACAGTTGGGAACCTTAAGAGCTTTGACTATTGCAACTGAAGTGGGAAGCCAGCTGAACAGACTTTGATCTTCCTAGGTTTACCTGCTCAGAGGACTACTTAATGTACATGACTTCAGTGTTTTGTCTGCTCTGAAAATGTTCTTTGTCTAGTGTAGTGCACAGATGTTTCTCCAAAGCACTTCACTCAACTGTGACTGTAGAGAAGTCAGTCGGTCTTGCTCTTTCCATGAGAGATTTGTATCTATTTGCACAAGGGAAGGGTATCAAACTAATTAACTTGGTGCACTGCAAATGATGTCTGTTACAGTCAACTCTGATGTTCAAATGCTAGATTATTCTGAGAATTTTTGGGGCTATTTTTTATTCCTGTTTGCACAGTTTGTCAGAGCACAGTTTGGTTTCTTTCATGCAGCATCTCAGAATACACATAAGTTATTGGTTACATCTGCATGAGTCACCATACTGTGCTGACCTTCTATCAGCAGGCATAACTAACTCATCAGTAGGACATTTTTGCATGAAAATTTGCTGTTGCTTCATTGTATCTTTGAATACTTGGCCTTTCCATCCATTTTTAAAAATATTTCTATTATGAGAGCACATAGAAACGGCAATCAGGATTATAATAAATGTTGTAAAAAAAACCATGAAGACAGTCTTGCCCTGAACAGCTTATAAGACGACAAGTGACATTAAGTGTAGGGCTAGAGGGCAGGGAAGGGTGGGGGGTAAACAAATATATGTACATTTTCTTTTTTCTAGATAATTATTAATCTCTGCTTACACCCCCCCACACACACACACACACACACTGAACAGAAATGGTTGAGTTCCAATAGGAGAGTAAGTATTAAATGTTTGATTTGTTTCTTATGCACACTCGTGTGTGCATTATAGAATCACAGAACTGAAGTGCCAGTAGGGTCTCAAGGGCCATCTAGTCCACCCCTGCAATGAATCCGGATATCCTATACCACTGATTGGGAACCTCAGGCCCGGGTTTTTATGTGACCCTTTCCAATTCCTGGGTCTGGCCCCTGGATCCAGTTCCTACTCCCAAGCACTGAAAGACCAAGCAGAGATGAGGGCATGTGCACAAGGTTAGGGGAGGGATCAGTGGCACAGATCCCTGGTCTGGACCCTCCTTTTCTTGATTTCATCCCATAAGCACCACCACCCCCGATCTTCCATGTGGCCCTCGGAACTTGTACTAATTTCCAAAGTGGACCCAGGAGGGGAAAGTTTCCTCCCCCCTGCCCTGTACCTGAAGCATCCTTGACAGATGCCTCTCCAGTCTTCTATTGAAAACTGCCAGGAAAGGAGATTCCACAACCTTCCTAGGCAGCTTGTTTCACTGCTGAAGTGTTCTAACAGAAAGATTTTTACTAATATTTAACCTAAACTTACCTTCCTGTAACTTAAGCCCATTGCTTTTTGTCCTGACACCTTTGGCAAAGGAGAACAAATGTACGCCATCTTTCTAATGGCATCCTTTAGTTACTTGAAAAGTGTCAACATGTCCTCCCTTATTCTTCCTTTCTCAAGACTAAACAATGCTCTGCTCTTTCCTCATATGACTTGTATTCTCTTCCCTTGCTCCCCAAAACATTGCCAATAAGTACGAAATGTCTTCCGCGCCTCTCCATAGAGTGTTCAATCCATACAGGCATTTCTACACATGTGACCAACAGACAGTTAAATTGCAGCTCTGGTACATCAGAGTGTTCCCAAGAAAACTTCGTCATACAACAACAGCTGCAAAGACCTCTACAGGGCATAATAAAGACTGCCACCTTTGTATTAAAGCAAAGTGATTCTGGCTTCCCATTTACAGTAAGTGTCCATCTAAACAACTGGAGCAGAAGAAATCAGATATACTCCCCTCCAACCCATCCCAGCAAGATCACTGCACTTTCAAAGAAAAAAAAAGACAAAGATGTCAGCACTATGACTTCTCTGTAACAAGGAAATTGAGAGTTGCCACTTTGATCCTGTAAGCATCACAAAACTCTTGAGCAATCAACAGAACGTACATCATAGAACACGGTAAAAAAAAACACAGAGGAGAAGAGTTCAAATCCATTTGTTGGAATTAGCAGACTAGGCAGGGAAGGAAGGAAAGATTTTTACAATTGTCTAGTGATAGAGACAGGTAAATTCGTTTTCCAAAAGTCTCTCTCCCACAGTTCTGACTTCAAACAAAGAAGGATTATCCTTGTATCGCTGACTATGCATTAAAGGGTATCATGCCATTTTCAATGGGTTGCACCTTTGTGACTGACTGCACCTTCTCAGCATAAACTGCACTTAAAGAAAATACATAAGAAGTCAGAATGTGTAAAATGTGTCTGAATTGCACTCTCAGGGATTCAGCCAAGTTCTAACTTGTTATGAAGTCATTGCCAGACACAGAAATCACATTAACTTTATAAATGGATCTCATTGCTTGACTTGCTCCAGAAAAATACGTATATAAACTGTGCAAGATAAAGCAAATACAGGTTACTTAACTAACATTTTCATTTTCAAGATGATCGATATTTCCTGACTTTCAGCTGTAACTACTCCTAATGAAAATGTACATGTGTTTAATCAGCTTAAAATCGATACGGTAAGAAAAACAAAAACACCACTTTGGCCTCTCTCCTTCATAGACTGAGTTCTGCTGAGAGCGAAGAAATGCTCCCAATTTGGCTTAGTGCATAAGTATCCGTAAAGGTCTGTTTTATGAAAACAGCTAATGAAAAAACTCAAAGAACACCGATTTAGGGTTTTAACAGATGAGAGATTAGCCCACTGCAGTCCAGGGTCATTCTGTGAAGCCCATGCACAGCTGTCATTCGTACGTTCCGTGTGACAAACCAGACAGACTGACAGGCATTCCTCCCTGCCGTGCTCTGCCCCCATCTTCACCACGAGAAGTGGTCACTGCCCAGAGTGCACTAGGCACTCCGCCCGGGACTCTATGGTCCTTGCAGATCTGCCCACACATGGAGGCTGTGTGCACCCTAACAGATGGGAGGCTGCCACATGGGCACACATTCAACTGCATTAGACAGCATTTGCCCACACGGTGGGCTCCACATTCATTTGCTGGGACAATGCTATCAGTGGGAGCCATGGGATGGGCAGGTGCAGGCAAACATCTTGTGCAGGCAAACATCTTGTGGCCACCTAATAGATGGGCAGGTGGCCACCCATCCAGAGGGGGATAATTTGGGCACTGTCTCATCTGTTTTCACCTTTAGGCCACTTTTACACATGACAAAATGGGTTCTTATAGCTGCTCAAGTTAATACCGCATGTTATAAATGCTGGGGTTTTGTAGTGTGTGAATGCACTAATCCCCTTTTATACAGAGAGATCTCACAGATTTGTAAGAGTCGCATCTGGTGGGTTTTACAAGGCTGTGAGATCTCGCTGCATAAAAGGGGAACAGTGCGTTCACACATGACAAAACTCCAGTATTTATAACACCCGGTATTATCTTGAGCACTTATAAAAACCCTTTTTCTCATGTGTAAAAGCAGCCTTAGGGAAGAATCAAATGAAATGAGAGCCTGCTGGATTCCATGTTCAGCCTGTGCAGCCCCCACACAGCCCAAATCACACGTTTAGTGTGTCCAACCTAATAAATGGGCAGCTCCCTGCCTGTATTTCATGTGCTTGCATAAGTTTCCACCAATGGCACTAAAGATCACCCTCCCCACAGTCTCCTTCCCCACCTCTCATCTGAGAGGCATTTTGAGATCTCCCTCCCCACAGTCTCCTTCCCCACTTCTCAGCTGAGAGGTCGTCTGAGTTTTCCCTCCCTGCAGTATCCCTCTCAGGGGAAGGAGGTGATCTCAGTGTAGCTCTCAGATGAGGCAGGGAGGGAGAGCTCAGCATGCCTTTCAGCTGAGAGGTGGCTGTAGGAGAAGAAGATTGCTACCACTACTGTCCTTCAGCTGATGAGGCACACTAGGTGGGAATCTATGTGGATCTGAATGCCTGTATGCCAGCTGGGCTGCAGGCAAGTCTAATTGACAAGATGTGAATGAATGAGCACCAATTAACCCTGACTGGCCAACACAGTAGGTCCAGGTGTCCCTGGACTCCTCCATGAATGGTGGCTCTGTGGTGACCACATGGAAGCCACGTGATAGACACCTAATAGACGGATATTCAGGAACGTGCCTGGTGAAGTCTGGTTTATCATCTTATTTGATTTCACCCTTAGTTATTTACATATGCATACCGATTTCAAATTGGTATGGGGAAAGAGAGGTCTTCTCTTGGCTACACAGCCTTTTTGGTACTGGAAGGTGGAAGTGGGGGGTATAGATACATAAACACTAAGTTTTGAAGTCTGGGAGTTCAAAAACAACCTTTCCCCATTCTTTCTACTGAAGACATTGAGACCATTGACTCATATTCCATTATTAGCATCTACACACTAGGGAATGTTGTGGCAGGGGAAAAACCAGCAGGACTTTCAATAGTTTCTACTGCTGCTTAAATTACATTTTTACTGGGGTTGTGCCAGTAAGAATATTGTTATACTATTTGAATGTGTGTATTTTCTTCACCTTTTGCTAAGTAGTATGGGATTCTTCTTTTTGCACTTGTACATTAAGATGATACAAAAATTATTATTACAATGCTGGAATGCTAGAAGTCAACAAAGTGAAGTAGATGGTAACAGTCAGGGGTGTGCAGCAGGCACATCATTCATTTTCATATCTGTTTTCATTTTCATTTACAAAAAAACCTTCATTTTGGGGGGGTTTCATAAACAAAAATGCTTGTTTTTTGTTTATTTGTGTGGCTTTTTTTATTTTATAAAAAATAATAACGAATAAAAATAAAATCATTGTGCATGTGCAAAATGCGCACCGGGGCCATTCTGTGTATGTCACCCTTCCCCTCCAAAGGAATGCGCAGAATGGTCCTTCACATGTGCAAACTGGCTGCCCTTTTCCAAATGGCTCCAACACTGCCAGCACCATTTTGGGAAAGGGCCCAGTGACCATTTTGCACATACACAGTGATTTTATTATTATTATTATTATTATTATTATTATTATTATTAACTATTATTATTATTTGTAACAAAAACAGATGCTTTCCCCCCTTCATTTTCATCTCTTTTAATTATCCTTGTCTGTCATTTTCATGTTCTAATTACTGAAACGTATGGGGCTTAATTTGTTTTAGTATTTAAAAAGAAAGACAATTAATTGTAGCACCAATGGTAGGGGCTAGCCAGGAGGATTGTGCTGCCTCCAAAGGAGTAGGTTTCTAGAACTCACAACTGTGCAGGAAAGCTTTGAAATGTAACAAAGTGCACCTTAAAGGCCTGGGGTTGACTATGGTAGAACAAGTGAGGAGGTAAAGCACCACACCAGAAAATCTTGGAGGCTTTGTGCTTCAGGCAGATACAGTGAGGAGAACCAGAGAACCTAACAAGTGGGGCACATGAGTAAACTAGAAAGGACAATATGTTATTAATAATAATAATTATATATATATATATATATATATATATATATATATATATATATATATATATATATATAATTATTACATATCCAATATCACACCATCTGAGAAAAGGAAACAATTATTCAATTAACACAAATAGAACCATACATAAAAATCACATAATACCAACAATTCAGCTAATTTTGGTAGGTAATCCCAGATGGTTAGATTAGCACTGTGATATTTGGCCTACAGGGCTCCTAAAATTAAAATAACCTTAAAAGGAATCTAAACCTGGAACTGTCCAACCCCAAGGTCCAGGAAGTCCCCAAGCCCCCCTTGAGCCCATAGACAAAAGAAAAAACTCCCAGCTTCTCAAGGCTTCTTGGGCCCTGCGATCAACACCCCACTCTGGACTAATTTCTCAAAAAAATCTCTGTTTTAGCACTATCGCCTGGAAGGCGAATTCAGCGTCTCGCCTAGTTACGTCAGTATCTACCGGGCTCAGGAGCTTCTGCAATATTTTAGATTCAGAAACCTTCTGGAACCCCACCAGGTATTTAAATCTTAACCATTCAGGGGGATCTGCGCATGCGTCAGGGTTAGTGGCTGGAAGCAGCCCGAGCTCCACACACCCCAGCTCCAAAAGCAGATCAAGCTTGTTTAAAAATAGAAAAAAAATAATCCTTAAACTGGTCAGAGATGGCCGGTAGATGCAAACCTCGCCAGAAGCTTTCACAATCAAATGCTCTGGAGAGGTTTTGTCATAAAAGCCAGGCCGCTGAGCTGCGGCAGGGGAAAAAGGCAGGCAATGAAGAAAGCAAGATGACGGCAGCACCGGCAGCAGAGCGGGAACTTGAAACTGACCAGACTTCTTCCTCGGGATCAGAAGGTGAGGAGGGAGTGGTCTCAGCAGCGAAAGTAAAAAGACTTGAAAAAACTAAGCTCCCAAAAAAATCAGCACCGGAGAATTCCCTAGACTGGCATCTCAGCAAGCCTAAAACTGCGGGGACAAGGCAGGAGGGGAAGAGAAGCAACGGGGGGAAAAACCTGACAGTTGAGGCAGAGCAGGAAAATGAAATAGACCAGGCCCCTGCAGGCATTAACGAAGAGAGGAGTGCAGAGACAGCCTCCTTAAGAAAATTACTTGGTCAGATGAAAGAAGAATTAAAGCAAGAGATGAGGCAAGTAAAGCTGGCAGTAGAGGAAGGTAACAGGAGGATGGAAGGGATAGTAAGGAGAGTGCAGGCAGCTGAAGGAAGAATTTCTCAGCTGGAAGATCAGTCCCTCTCTACCCAGGAGTAGTTAGAGAAATGGAAGGGCGAGACTACTTTTCTGCTTGCAAAGTGTGAGGATCTGGAAAATCGCTCACGAAGAGGGAACTTGAGGCTGAATGGTATAAAAGAGACTGGGGCCATGGAATAAATAAATGAAATAGTTTGGGCTGTACTAAAAGAAAACTTTCCAGAAGAGGCTCAATTTCATACTGCCCCAATCGAAAGGACTCATAGAACAGGGCGCCCTCCACAGAAAGATACAGATCCCCCCCGCCCAATTC
>QEPC01011141.1:651116-674007 GCA_003113815.1 Sphenodon punctatus
CCCAATTCTAATTAAGTTCCTGAGCTATAACACCAAGGAAGAAATTCTCAGGGCAGCCAGGGCCAAGAAAAAATTACAATTCCAGCAAAAAAATATAAGAATAGTCCCTGATTATGCTGCAGAGACAGTAAGAAAAAGAATGAGTTGGGGCAAGTACTTCAGAGAGCTGATTGAAAGGAACCTAAAACCCTGGTTGCTCTTTCCTGCCAAAATGATGATCTCTTAAAATGGAAAGAAAAGCGACAGAGGACCTAGAAATATTTCTTGCAGCTCAGCCAGGAAGAGCTAGAGAGAGAGTGCAAAGATGAGGCTCGATAAAGGGAGCTGCACAGAAGGGAACAGCATAGAGATGGATGAAAAAGTGATAAAAGAAGTGGGTTTATAAATGGATGCTGAATAGTTAAGAATACTTAAAGTTTATAGATAAGGGAATGGATTGATAATTAGATAAAAGGAATGTTGAGTTTGATAACCACAAGGCATTGGTATTTTATGTAATTCTTCTGATTCAAAAAGCTGATTGTAATTGGTCATGGTTGGTGGAATAACAGAATGATGCTGAAAATAGGATTGTTGATATTTAAAGGCGTAGTTTAATATTGTATTAAAAGACATTGGCTGGTCTGCTAAGAGTTAAACAGAATTATATATAATTGTAATTCATTGAGAGCTGGGGGGGGACGGAAGGATGGGCACACGTTGGATTATCTTAATTAATCCGGGTGATTGGGCTTCCAGAAGATCCTCGTAGGAGAAAAGGGGAGAAGGAGAGGTGAGCAAAATAGCTCTTGGGGGTGATGAGAAGTTTAACGAGAAGGGGCAAGAAGGAGAAAAGAGGGGAGAGAAAGGGGATTGTTGGGGTATGGTGTGGGAAGGAGAAGAGGAGGGAAAAAGGAATACAGTTTCTGGGGCAAAAAATTTATAAGGACAAGAGAGAGCCAGTTATAGGGAAACATCCACCTGTGTATCTTCAGAGAGTAGGAAACACAGGCGTTAGAATTATGGAGGGGCTGATTATTTTCACAAACTATGTTAGATCAACAGATGGCTGATACTAAGACTGTCACTCTGAACGTCAGAGGCTTAAATTCTCCTCAGAAAAGAAAGACGGTTAGAGACTTTGTGGAGGAGCAGGGGGCAGATATATTTTTTCTGCAGGAGACACATCTGTTAGTGAAGGATGTCCCTAGATTTAAGACAGCTAGAATAGGAAATATATGGGCCTCGTGTTCTAAGAGGAAAAGAGCAGGGGTTATCATTGGGTTTACTAAAAAGAAGGATTTTGCTTTAGAAAAAAGTATAAAGGACAAAGAAGGAAGATTTCTATGCCTGGTGGGTAAATTAAATGGATGGCAACTGACTTTAGCCAACATATATGCACCCAATACGGGAAAGCTGAAATTCCTCAAGGATTGTTTTGAAAAAATTGCTCAGGTCTCCAAGGGCTCAGTGATAATACAAGGAGATTTCAATGCTACCCTCTCTGATTTGGACCACTCCAGGCGGGAGGCACAAAAGGGGAACAGAGGGAACTGAATAAGATGCTAGAGCAGTTTGGCTGGATTGACATTTGGAGGCATCTAAATGGAAAGGAGAGGGATTATACTTCCTTTTCCACTATCCATAATACCTATACACGGATTGATCATGTTTTAGTAAATAAAACAGAATCACAGAGAGGAGACAGATGTATAATTGTTCCTGTAGTGATGACTGATCACAACGCGGTGGTCACCAGGTTTAAAGAGCAAGGGAAAATGCGTCAGCTAACTAATAATTGGCAGCTTAACAGAAAGTTGCTCAAGAATAAGGAAAACAGAGATCAATTAATGAAGCTCTTGCTAGAGTTCTTTGATCTTAATTTGGGTACAGTTGACTCTCCGGCTACACTATGGGAGGCAGCAAAGGCTGTAATTAGAGGTGAAATAATCACGCTAAATGCAAAAATAACAAAGGATAAAAGGCAGGGAAAAAAGGAGGCATACGCAGAATTACAAAAACTAGAGGCCTTAAACAAAATTAGGTCCACTAAGAACTTGAGGCGGCAAATTATTAAAAGCAGAGAAATTATAAACACAATAGAACTAGAGAAAACTAAAAACCAACTGAGGAAAATAAGATTCCACTTCTATGAACACAATAATCGGGCAGGGAGAACTCTGGCTAATTTAGTAAAGAAAAGGCAAAGTAAGGCCCACATAGCTAGGATCATTGACAAGAAGGGGAAATACTGCACAGAGCCACAAGATATGAAAAGGGTTTTTCTGGAATTCTATAAAAAAATTTACACTTCCAACAACCCGAAAGACTCCGAGATACTAAAATTTTTGGAGAGACTACAAATCCCCAGAGTGAATACAGACCAATTAGCATTTCTAAATGCAGACATTACAATTAAAGAAGTAAGTGAGGCAATAATAGCAGCAAAAAACAATAAGGCGGCAGGACCGGACGGGTTTCCCAGTGAGTTTTACAAGACATTTGCAGATATCCTTGCACCCCATTTAACGCCATTTTAGTTGAGAACGTTATGCCGCAAAATTTTTACAACGCTGTCATAACAGTAATCCCAAAACCAGGAAGAGATCCGGACTGCTGTGGAAGCTATAGACCGATATCTCTGCTGAATTGTGATTACAAGATCTTTGCAAAAATTTTAGCAGACAGGTTAAAATCAATAAGTGAGGAAATAGTACACAGAGATCAGACAGGCTTCATACCGGGTAGACAGGGCAGGGACAACATAAGGAAAGCTATTAATATAATATTCGCATTGAACAAGCAAAAAATCCCAGCTATGGTCATCTCCACTGATGCGGAGAAGGCCTTTGATTTTATTGAACCAAAGTGCTTATTTAGAGTTTTAGAAAGGATGGACATAACTGGTAACTTTTCAAAGTGGCTCCTTGCAATATATAGAAGACCGGAATCTAGGCTTTTAATCAATGGGGAACTCACAGAGTCATTTAATTTGCAAAGAGGAACGAGGCAAGGGTGTCCTCTTTCCCCATTGCTCTTCAATCTGGTCATTGAAATGTTAGCCTTGGCGATAAGACAAAACGAAAAAATTAAAGGTGTTAAAATAGGAACCAATGAATGCAAATTATCTTTATATGCAGACTATCTCCTGTTATATATAACAGAACCAGAGAAAACATTGCCAGAATTAATAAAGACTATGGAAGCTTTGGGGAATATTTCGGAATACTCAATAAATAAAGATAAATCTCTGGCTCTAGCCTATAGTTATGGAAATGAAAAGGACAAGCGGTTAAAAGAAATGTCACCCTTTCCTGTAACAAACGCAGGGCTAAAATATTTGGGGGTAGTCCTCACGAAAAACCCTAAAGATTTATACACAGCAAATTTCCATCCGATGATAAAACAATTAAGGGAGGAAATACAGCCATGGCGCAGGATGGCGGTATCATGGATGGACAGAATTAACATGTATAAAATGTTGGTGCTGCCTAAGCTGCTGTATAAACTAATGGCAGTACCGATTGCATTACCTGAGGCCTTTTTCAAGCTTAATGAAGATCTTGTAAAGGACCTCGTATGGAATGGCAAAAAGCCACAAATTAGAAGGGCCACACTGATGCAGCTCAAGGATAAAGGGGGCCTCAATCTACCTAACCTAAAAATATATCACAAAGCAGCGATTACCTTGGGGTTATATAACTGGTGTCAAGAAATCAATGCACCGGAATGGGCTAGGTTAGAAAGAGAACTGACTCAGTCTATAGATTTAAAGGACCTCCTGGTGGACCAAGGGAAATTTTCAGTGGAGATAAGACGAGAGCACCCGTTTGCAGGAGTACTTTGTAAGAGTTGGCACGTGTTAAGGAAAATAATGGGACTAAGGGGAGAATATTCCCCCTTTACTCCATTAGATTCAATAATGGCTAGAAAAAGAGAATTAGCACCAGAGCTAAGGAAATTATTAAGGAAAAAGGGGATAGTAAGAATGGGGCAACTTTTCTCGGGAGGAAGATTTCTTACCAGAGATACAATAGAAGAAATCACACAAGAAAAAATAGATACCCTACAGTATCTTCAAATAAAAGGTTTAGCTAATGCCCCCAAAAACAGAGAAAATTTTAGTAGGGAGCCACTTAAGTTAGAAATGCTATTATTAAAAAAAAAAAATCTTCAGGAAGATTGGGAAGAATATACAAAGCAATAAAGGAATTATACTATAAAACACCTGTAAAATATACAGAAGATTGGAGGAAAGACACAAACCTACCAATAGAGCACGATCAGGAAAGGGAGATATGGCACCATTTGAATAGATGTGTGGTTTCCCTAGAAATCAGAGAAATTCAAATTAAACTGTCTTTAAGGTATTACCTTACCCCAGTAAGATTAAAATTCTCAAGTTTAGGAGAGGATGCAGTGAAATAGGCACCTACAAACACTGTTGGTGGGAGTGCTCGAAAGTGTTTTGGAGGAAAGTATAGAGACTGTTAAATAAAATAGCAGCGGAAGTTGTCCCTCTTACAATCGAATTGGCTCTGCTGGGTTTATACCCTAAAACTAAAAATATGCTTAGATGTCAGAATTCTTGTAAAATAGTTTGCCTCGCTGCAATAGCAGTGATAGCCAAACACTGGAAGGGGGCTGATGAACTGTCAATGGAAGAACTATATCTGAAAATATGGTTTATGTACACTATGGAAGGAATGCATGCCGACCTCCATGATGTAAGGACTACCTTCGATCAGACATGGACACCTGTGATAAGGGCTTTGGACTAAAAACCCATGGTGGGGAATCTGAAGAATACTGGCTCCGAAGGCAATGGTTATACAGAGACTTGATCCTTGAAATGAAATACAGATACACTGTGAGAACTTTCTCCTCTCTACATATCCCCTGTTAAAATTGTGTTGATAGTATTAATTATAATGCAGTAGATTGTATGTTAACTATTTTTGTATTGTAGTGATGGACTCTTAATAGTCACTGTTTGTTTCTTCTATTCATTAATAAAAATAAACTTAAAAAAAAAAAAATCTTAACCATTCGAAAAAGGGCCAAATTAATAAAATATGGAACACCGTATCTGGGGTCCCTCTGTCACATAGCACAAAAAATCTCAAATCACGAGAAATTCTCTTAAATCTTCCTTCAAGATAAGAGGAAGTAAAAGAATTGCATCGGAACCTGGTAAATGCCACTCTCCTTGGGGTGCCCAACCAATTGAATAAATAACTTGGGCCAGGCTGCAAGGGGTTGTAAGAGGTGTAATCAGGAGCTACTCTCTGACAATCTAGTAAGGCTCTTTCTGTTTGAAAGGCCTGATCTCTCAGTCTTTTCTGGGTCAATTTTTTGAACTGGTCCACACCTACATTATTAAGCACCTCTCTAGAGAACCCCATTCTGCAGATTTCAAGTCCGGCCGCTGCAACCCATGGGGCCAATAGGTCAGCCTTGCGAGCCATACATAACAGAGAGGTTTCTCTCTCCGGAAATACCACAGCTTTTGCCCAATAGTTGGAAAGTGACTGGAGTATCAACGAGCAAACTGGCAAAACACAGGTTTTTGCTCGCAGCAACACTTGAGGGGAGCCTCGAGGGAGGTTGAGTAAGGAGGCCAAAAAGCCATTTTGAATATTTTCCATCCCCTCCAGGGAGTCCAAAGCCCAAATAGGTGCTGCATACAAGGGTTGGATTAACACTTTAGCTTTAAATAGCCTCAACATCGGTGCTTACCCCATTGTCCAAAATAAAATTTCACGATTGCGACGGCCGATCTTTTAGCCTTCACTCTAACTAAGTCAAGATGGGTCTTCCAGGAAGGGGATGATGAAAATGTAACCCCCAGATATTTGAAGGAGCAAGTTCCCCCTTTATGTCGCAAGGCATTGTCTGGGTTTTTCATGCTCCCACAATTAAGATTTTAGTTTTAGAAAATTTAATTTTTAGCATTTCTAGTTGGCAATATTCACCAAAACGATAAAGCAATCTCTTAAGGCCCACCATTGATTGAGACAACAGCATGATGTCATCCGCATATAACATAATTGGTAACCGCTTTTTCCCCACCAGAGGAGCGTGGGAATCCACTGATTTCATGTAGGGCACAACATTGTTCAAATACAGGTTGAAGAAAGCCAGGGCCAGCAAGCAACCTAGTCTGACCCCGCGTTCAACTGGGATCACCCTAGATAGTGCTCCTTGTTGGTCGTATCTCACCTGCAAAGTGTTCCCCGAGTTCAATTTCACCATAAGGAAGAGTAACCTAGGGTCTATTGAAGAGGCCCGCAACTTAGCCCAAAGGCGCTCTCTACTTATGGAGTCGAAGGCCTTCTCGAAGTCCACAAAGCGAAAGTAGAGCCTCCCCTGCATACCAACATACTTCTTAATCAGTGAGGCAATCACCAAAATATGACCCATGGTAGCTCTTCCCTCACAAAAACCAGCTTGTTCTGGCTCAATTGCTCCAGACTCCTAGATCCAGAGCTTCAGTCTGCCCAGCAAATATCTGGAATACATCTTCCTGATAATGCTGAGCAGACTGATTGGACGATAATTACTCGGAGCCGACACCTCACCCGTCTTGTAAATGGGGATCAGAGTACTCTTCAGCCAGGAGCTTGGAATCTCCCCAGAGTCATTTATAGTTGAAAAAATGGGGGCCAAAAGCTTGGCCCACCACTCAGGAAATGCTTTTATTAGCTCTGCCGAGACCATATCAGGGCCCGTGGCCTTGCCCAACTTGAGGGATGTTATCAAGGACCTGACTTCCTCTACTGTGACTGGTGGCCCACTCTCAAATCTGTTACCTGGACTAAGTTGCACAGACTTGGGAATTGGAGGAGCGTATGAGAACAGGTTGGTGCAGAATTGTTCCCAATTGTTTAGAGAAATAAGATGGGAGTTAACTGTACTACCCTTCCACTGCATAGAACGAATCAACTTCCAGAATTTATTATTATCCTTTTTTACAGTAGCGAGCTGCAGGTCTGCCCATAATGCCCTTTGAAAAGCCAATTTTTTCTCCATTAGGAGGTCCCTATACTGTTTGCGCTGGACCTGGAGTTGAATCCAGATCTCAGGCAGGGAACCATTTCTTAACCCTTTCGTTAACCACCTAAGGGAGTTCCTAGCATCCCTACACTCACGATCAAACCAAGTCACCAGTTTCTCCCGACCTTCTCACCAGCTCCTAGGGGTAACCGTAAAAGTCAACTGTGGTTCCAGCAGATTCACCAACCTGTTGTACCGGCCCAGAGCCTCCCGGGGCTCATACAATAGTACCACCTCTGACGTTCCAATAAACTCCATGAGGGCCTTAGCGCGCCTAGGTCTAGTAATTGGCTCTCCATTCTGTTCATAGCAGGGGGCAGAGATTGCTGGATAACAGCTCTGTTCTTCCCCACCGGGAGGATCAGTTCCAGCAAAACAGGGAGGTGAACTGTATCTGGTCTCAAAAGAACCTGCAGCCCTAGAATACATCTGAATGCCAAGCGGGAGACCAGAAAATAGTCAATTAGACTGGAGCCATTATATGAGTGGAAAGTTAAGTTACCCTGCCTATCACCCCCAACTCGCCCATTAACAATTGCCAGATCTAAAATCTGGAAAAAATTCTCCATCCCCTCACTTCCCGGCCCCACCAAAGTTAGACATTTGCAGCCATATTTCTTCAGAGTAATATTTCGACTTTATTGGGGGAACATACACATTCCCTAGGAGCAATTCTAGCCCCCCAGGGAACAAACAATATAATAACATAAAATTTGATTTATACATGGCCAGAATCTTAACTTTGGCCCCCAATTCCTGAGCTACCAAAAGTACAAGGCCCCCACTGGGTCTTCCGCCCTTGGTGGATGGAGTCGCCACCACACAAAAGCTCTCAAATCCAGACAACTTTATGAGCCCAGAGTTTCCCACCAACCAAGTGTCCTGAAGCATGAGGATGTCAAAATTCTCCAGAAAGGGGCGAAAATCCTCCTCAAGACAACGTGCCTTCCAGCCAGCTATGTTCCAGGTTAATACTGCCCGAGAGTCCCTGCCTCCAGTCAGACCAACTTTCTTCCCTGCCAGAGATTTCAGATGGTCTCTAGAGGTGGCCAGGGCGCTAGGATAACTTCCTCTGGTCCTTAGCCTTTTTCCTATCTTTGAAGGAATAAACCCCTGGTAAAATACGACTGCCTTCAAACTGCAAACTATGGCAGGATACAGCTGCTCCCTGTAGGGTGGGTTCAGAGCCTCCAGACATGAGTCCAACAGAACCCAGCATTGGAGGTGCCAAGCTCTGAGCCTCATGTGGGCCTCTGGAATGCGAATTAATGGGTGCTGGGATGGGGAAAATAGGTGGATGGATATTCTTTAAATTTGGAGCAATACCAGGCTTCGCCCCTTTGGCAGGCGCTTTTGATTTTCCCTTCCCTTCCCCTTTCTTTTTCCCACCTACTGGGGTAGAGGCCGCTGATGGGTTACCTTCCCAAGAGAAGAAATGGCAACCACTGTCTAAGGAAACAATCTGCGATTCCTTATTTGAGCAAGTCCCCATCTCTTGGTGAAATCTCTCTCCCACCTTGATTTTCCAAAATTGCCCACTTATATAATCCAGACAGCTAATGAGAAAATCTGGCTCTAGTGGGAGATCAGTTTGCTTAGACAATACCCTAGCGGCCTTCGTATTCACCTGCTCTTTAATAGGAGGCTGAAAGATACCAGGTTCCTCATTCAATTTCACCCTATCAGTAACTTCAAGCATTTCAATCAACTGGGCATGCATATTTGACCCTTTAATGTTCCCAGATCACATCGGGGCAATACTCAGCAGGGATTCTGAGGCAGCATTATGCTTAAGATGCCAAGGAATTTCTAGTACTGGTTCTCCCTGAATAGGGAGTTTCCCCCCATCATCCACCATTAGGACCTTAGAGACAAAAACGTTCTTCTCTTTTAATACATCTCCTTTTCCCAATATCTGTGCAACCAGTTGAGTAGAACCAAAAGTGGTCTTGATCAACCAATGCTTCTTTATGTTATGTACATGGTCAAGCATCACAATATCCCTACTGGTGACCAGGAAGCCCAGGATCACCCGCAGATGTTCTGCGACATCATACGGGGTGTTCCAAAAGGGAAAAAACCCTGAGGCTAGTGGCAGAATGGCAAAGATCAAAATATTTGGTAAATAAGCCATCTTAAACTGCTTATTTTTTATTATACCCTCCTGGACGCCCAGCCACTTTGAGGCTTCCTTAATTTCTAGGGGTTGTTCTCGAAGATTAGACCGCACAGGGGGGTGAAGACTAGTATGGGGAGCTGGGCTAATTTGGAAACCACCTATCAATGCCACAGCTCCTGGGTTAATTTGAATACCACCTGAAGCTACCCCTGCTACTGTCCCCGCGTCCATCTTCCTAGCAAGGTCCTTCATTTGGGCAAACATGCATTTTAGTGTATGAGCAGTTGTTATTGTTAGGTATGCCAGAGTCTCAATTTGTGTGGCATCTCTTAAGTCCTTGTGAATTACAATTACTGAGGGTTCCATTACATCACCATCCCCCCTACCAAGGTCAATGTTGGTTACTTCCCAACTAGTCTTATTGCTTTGTTGTGAGCTCGAGAGAATCATAAATTTATTAGATTCCTCTCCCTGTGGGGGCAACGATCCCCTCGGAGCCCCACCCAGAGCACCCAGGAGTACATAGATTTTCCTCTGCTTTGGAAGTTTTGCCACAGGTGATAAAGCACATGGGGCTTCTTTCCACAAGCATTTAGGGTTTGGCATTTTCCCCAAACAGTACCTGGGCTCCTGCTCGAGGATGCACCGAAGGGTGCGCAAAAGGGCACGCTCTTGTGCGCACAGCCCTTCGGCGCACATTCTAAGTGCATGTCTATGGCACGGCCGTAGATTGACTGGTCGCTTTTCTTCCTCCCGCTTACAGGTGTCACCCCAGCTCTGCTCCCCAGCACAGGTGTCAGGTAAGTATGACGGATGAGGCACGCTGATCCCAGCTCCCCGCTCCTCTCTGCCAATATGTTATATGCATAACATAGGGTATTTTCAGATGTTATGAGATCATGCTCAACCACGGTGAATTCCCCACATGGTGATCGTGATCCCGTAACATCTGTTGAAGGGAATGGAAGCTCCCTGCCAGATGTTCGCCCCGTGAATCACAGGGGGGAATCACATTCAACACGCAAATGAAGATCCTGGCCAGACCTTCTCCATTTGCGTGTTGAATGTGTTTCCCCCCGTGATCAAGGGGACCGTAACGTCTGTCCCCCTACCACAGCCCAGAATCAGCAGTGGGATTCCGGGCCGTGGTCAATGAGGGCAGGTGCTGTGGCTGCATTGGCTGCGGCACCCGCCTGTCTCCCAAGAGGGCGGGCGACTGGGGGAGCATGGTGGGCAGGGCCATGTGGCCACACATTGTGGTGCATGGCCCCGCCCCTTCCCTGATTCCCTGCCAGGATCAACCGGCACATCTGTTGGATGTGCTGGTTTGATCCCGGCAGGAGATCAATGGACGATTCCATGATGGGGCCAATACAAGCCCCCTCATGTCTGAAAATATCCATACAGGTCTGCGATGGTAACATTTTCCATTTGCTAATTGGCAAGTCGGTGTGTCTGGCAAACATTCCTATGCTAGGAAGAGCCCCACAGCACCATTTTGCATGGTGCCCCAACATCCCTGGGTCCAACTGTGGATATTTCTTTATTAGACAGTTCTTACAATGAATATAATATTAAAATTCCTCAACCAGTATTTAGTGCTGCATTTGGAGGAGGTGTTTCTGATTAATTCTACCAACACATTTTTGGGAATATTTATTTCAATTTTTATATTACTAACAAAAATGAAGAGAAATGTTCACTGGGACAGTAAATTGCAAACAAAGACTGTGGAATATGCATGGAAGACCCATTTCTAATGTACCCATCCAAGAATTCCCAGACCAGGCCAAATTCTGAGTATTATTCTCATTCATGGGGGAATAAAAACTAACTATGGGTGTAAACTATGGGTTTTATATTGTTTTAATTGTAGTTTATAATTGTTTGTTTTAATATGTTTTAAAATGCTGTGAGTTGCCCCAAGATGCCCGAGGCAGGAGGGGGTGGCATATAAATTTTAGAATTAAAAAAACACAAAAAAAAACCCAGACCAGACAGACGACAGCCCCACATTTGCCCACACAAGTCCCTGTCACCCCTGGGTTTACCTGTCTGTCTAAAGAGTATCTGCCTGACATTCAACACAGAGCAGTCTGCGGCTGCTCTGAGGCATTCTCATGTAGGGCAGTCCAGAAGTTGGAGCACACCTCACAGAGCAAACTGGCCAAATCTGGGGCAACAGGCAAACACAGAGCTGCTGTCTGAATGGCCCCCATGAGCCAAACAGACAGAGCAGCTCCCAGAGTGAGGACATCCATCTTGGCTCCCCGCCTGCACCCCCACTCCAGTCCTTAAAGAAACCAAAAAAAATCCAGATGGACTTTGGCCCACACAGGAATCCTGCAGAGATAATGTCAGTGCCTGCAGAAGCCCCAGGGGAATGGAGGAGCAGCAGCACCCGCCAACTCCTGACCTGAACCACCTGCTCTCTGGACATTTCCATCCACCCTTTCCCAGTTTGTTCTGGCTGCTTAATAAAGTCTGCCTTTTCCTCCTGGACATCAGCGTTGTGTGGATATCACTGCATCTCCAGGGATGGTCGGATGCTGGGATTTGTCCACCCTGCTCTGCCACCCCAGGGGGTGAGAAGCTTGGTAGGGGCTGGCCCAGCTTCCAGGATTGTGGGCGGTAAGGGGTTAATGGTGCTGCTGCATCCCATTGTCATGGTTGCCAGAACTGCAGTTCCTGACAAGGGGTGGGGTTCTTGGTAGAATGTGGGGCAGTGAGCAGTGTGGGCCAAGCCAGGGGGCTGGCTCACCTGTCTAGTCCTTTTTACATGGGTGGCAATCACTCATGAACAACCAGAAATCTGGGTATTCATGCATGGGTGAGTCTAGTGTAAAATCTGCTGTGTGTTGTGTGTGTGCATGCATGCATGCGTGCGTATGCATGGGGTAGGGCACCCGTGAACATGCGTGCACACTCACCTCCACCCATTGTACATGAATGGAGCAACTGGCAAAAACGGTGATGGATCCGTGCATGTGTGATAGGTGGAGGTGGATGGAAGTTGGTGTTCACCAGTGTGCTCCCATCTACACCCTGCCCCCAGCCACCACACATGGACTGGCACAAACACCGACCCACCCGCCCCTCACACACGCCACAGCCTGTGTAAAAAGGGCCTCAGTGTGTTCTTGACCCAGGGATTTCCCAGGGCCAGGGGAATGTGTGTTTGCTGCCCATGCACCCAGTTTGCCCATGCGCTAGACTGTCTGTTTGAAGGCCACCGAACCCGTGGGGGCATGAGGCTTCTCCTTGGGACACCCATGTGGCAGCTCTGGGGATCTGGGCCACATCTGAAAACACCCTATGTGACCGATGTCATCTCAAAAGAGTTTGAGTTTCAAACGCAGTAGAAACATTCTTACTGGGATACTTAGGGTGACAGCAGACATAACACTAACTCTACTTTAACACCACTTTAACATGTCTTATGTGGCTGCATAGGGCACCAATACAGCCCTGCAACATATATAAGAAGTATTAAAGTGGAGTTAGCGTTATGTCTGTTTTCATCCAGAATATGAGCTTTTCGTGAATTAGAGAGGTGTCTTGATAATGGGAATTCTATTGTAACAAGTAATACAGTGTATTGGAGGGTTACGGACATCATAGCACATGTCCACAATAATGAATGATCCAGATTAGAAAAAGATAAGGGCATTTGTACTATACAATAAACTTCTCACAAGAATTAAACCAAGACTTTTCAAGAAAATTGGTTACAGTTTAGACAACTGAGAGTAGGAAAGGGTGAAATAAACTCCATGATTTGTCAAATGCCTAACGCTGGCTTTTCCAGTGTACAAATAAAGTAGGTGAGAATTAAGTGTATGAAAATTTCCTGAATTTGATTATTATTGCAAGTAATCAAGGCCAGAGTTTGTTCTTGTATTAACACGTTTTAATGCCGTATGAATAAGAAGAAAATCTATTCAGATATTTATTTATACCAACACCACATTCAGTACAGTAGCTCATGGTTCTTCATACTGGGAAAAAGCTTAGTTTCAAATATCAGTAAAATATGCAGAAAATTACATTCTGAATTTTGTTTAAGAACCAGAAGGCACAGATCAACTGTTTTAAATGAGCCTTTAGTTTATAAATAAACATTGGGTATTTTCAGATGTTACGAGATTACAGTCAACCACACTGAACCATGGACAATCCCACGGCGCGGCCACAGCACCCTGAACGTCTGTTCAGCAGCCACCAGATGTTCACCACAGTCAATACCCACCTGGGGTCAAAAACAACCACGCTTCCAGAGCTCCAGCTTGGACCATCACTGAAAGCGTGGTCAAAGCGATTCCGACCAGGAAACAATAAAAAGTAACATCTGAATAGCAACCACCGGCCAGAATCAAACAAAATGATTCCAAGCTGAGGACAAAGCATGCAACATCGCTGCCAGGCAACCAGAAACAACACAGGCCATGGAGGGAGATTTAAAGGGCACACAGCAGTAGGGGAATGTGGCGGGATGGGGTGAGGTGGAAGGGAGAGGAGAGCAATGGGCAAGAGAGCAAGGGAGGAGGAGGAGGTGGAGGAGGCGCAGGAAAAGGTGGTCATGCTGAACATGAAGGAGATGGAGGGACAGCAGCAGCAGCAGCCAGGACGGGCCGCCCCGGGGACAACAACCGGGCCGGAGGAGACACCCCGGAAATGGGTAAAGGGACTGAAGGGGAGGGGACCCAGTGGCACAGGGGCACCCAGGAGGGAGGGCCAGCCAGCTGGCAGGAGGGGGCGGTGGGGGGGTGAAGGACAGGGGCAGAACAGCAAATCCCCCCCCATGTCCTGCAGACATGGAAACGAGCCCGGAAGCCCGAGTCCCCGGAGGAGATGGGGGCAACCCAGGCGGAGGAGGAGGAGGAGGAGCAGGAGGAGGAGGAGGAACTGGAGGGACCATGGAGGAGATGGCCCTACCACAGAGGGGGAAAATGGGGGTTCCAGGAGACGCAGGACTTCATCCGCATCTGAGGGACCCTGCACCATCAACTGGAGATCGCGCTCAATCAGCGCAACAAACACGTGTTCCGGGAGTTCGTGCAGGAAATTGAGGTGGTGGGGCATCACAGGACCATGGCACAGTGCTGGTCGAAGGCCAAGGAACTCAAGAGGGGGTACAAGGCCATTTGGGACAATGGCCTTGTACCCCCGGGCATGGAGCCCGGTCCTCCCCCTACTATGATACCCTGGACCGCATACTCCACATGAAGGACTCAATAGTAGCCCCACACCTCATGGGGAGTGCCATGGTTCAGGACGGAGCGCGCCGATGTACCCCCTCCCCTCACTGCCCCCGAAGAATGCACCAGCTCCAGGGCCCCTGACCCCCAGGAGGAATGCCCAGGGACCTCAGGACCAACAGCCCCCCCCCCAGCACCAGCCTGGAGAGTCCCCACCCCCTGGCAGAACAGGATGACTCCAAGGCTGGCACACTGGTCACCCTCAGCCAGTGGTCAGTGGGAGCCCTAGTTACACGGAGGGGCTAGACTCAGAGGGATCGGAGACAGACATCAAGGGTAAGTGAGCAGGTGGGAGAGGAGACGAACTGGGGGGGGAGGAGGGAGGCTCAGCCAGGGGGCAGGCATCATCCACCCCAGACACACCAGACCCCTGAACGGGGGCATGGTGGGCTGTGTGGACACACCTAAAGCCCTCCTCCACCCCCTCTACCCTATCCCCACAGGGCATGGCACACCACAGCACTGGAGATAGGAGGGTGAGGAGGCTGGCGGGGAACAGACCCAGCAGCATCCGGAGGGCACAGGTGAGGCACACCGGCAACGAGGGGGGGCCAGGGAGGCCAAGAGGGGGACCTGGGTCATGCGGGGTGGGGGGGGCCGGGTTGCTGGGGAAAGCTGGGGGGCCAGGTCATCAGCCCCAGGGAGGGCACAAATCTCCAGTCGTGTCCCCAGTCAGGGGGCAGCCAGCCAGGGCAGCTAACCACCACCATCTGTGTATTCTACATGGCAGCCCGAAGGGCCCCAGCAACCTGGGGCTGTGCCCCCAGCACAATGGATGAGGGAGCACCGGGCAAGGGTATGGTGGCGGAGAGAGGACCAGGTAGAGGACATAGTCCTATCCATGACAGAACAGGTGTAGCGGATGATAGCGGCCATGGATCGAATGGAGGCGGCCACAGAGCGATCCCTGCAACAGACGGAGGCAAGGAACCGGAGGCTCCAGGCAGAGGTGCACCTGCAATGGAAGTGGAAGTGCCGGGAGCACAGCAGGCAGGTAGAGGCATTTGGGTGGCTGGAACAGGCCATCAAGGGAATGGTGCAGGAGCATTCCACTAAAATGGATAGGTCCCATGACATCGGAATCTTGCTGCCCCTGCACGCGAGCACTATGAGTGCCTATGTGATGGCAGCTGCCCCTCTGGGCACCCTGCCTGACCAGGCCCCGATGTCGGGCCCCTTGGCGCCCCCACCGCCTCCCCAACTGCCCCAGCCACTGGGGCCGCACATCCACCTCCCGGTCCCTGTAGGCCTCCGGAGGGAGCAGCCACCCAGAGGGGGGCCTCCAGCCCTGGGTCCTCCCTCCCTCCCAGCACCGCCTTCCCCTCAGGACACCGAAGCCTCCAAGGACACCGTTGGGGACACGGACAGTGGGGGGAAGGGGAGCTCCCAGAGCTCTGCGGCGCCCACAGGGCGGCCGAGGGGGAGGCCCCAGAAACACGAGGGATGGGGGTAATGGGGGGGAAGGGCAGTCTGAGGGGGGCATGGAATCTGCGTGGTGGTGGTGTGGTGGTGGTGGTGGTATAGGGGGCCCATGTACGTGGGTGAGGGAATAAATGTCTGGGCACCACAACTGCCTCCCTCAGTCTGTTCACAGGTCTGGGGATGGGAGAGGACCAATGACTGTATAGGGGCTTGCCCAGGAACCAGTGGGGGCCCCAGGAAGGTAGGTTCAGAGTTGAGCGGCCTCATACCTCGGCCTCCTGGCTGATGTGCCTGGCCAGGGCGGCATGGATGCACTTGGCGTATCAGTACTCCCTCAGGTTGTCCGCATTCACGTATAGAGGCACGGGTCTGGGTGGGCGACAGGGCTTGGGGTATTTGAGGGCTGCCCCCTCGGGCTCGCACATGTTGTGCCGCACACAGCAAGCACCTATCACCAGGGCCGAGGTCTCCACCGTGTAGTCCAGCCGGCCAGCGAGGCTCCTCCAGTGCTGCTTGAGGGCCCCAAAGGCCCGCTTGACCACGGTCCTGCTCGCACACAGGTGGGCATTGTACAGCACCTGCATCGGGGACCTGGGGACCGGGTATACCTTCATCAGCCACCAGGTGAGGGGATAGGCCAGGTCCCCTAGGATACAGGGGGACATGAACACCCCCTCAATCCGGGTCATCGCCATGTCCCCAAAGTCCCCACGGTACATCCAGGCATAGAAGGCGGAGATGGTTATGATCCGGGCATCGTGGCTGTGCCCAGAGTTGCCCATGAAGATGTCTATGAACCGGCCCCGGTGGTCCATGACAGCCTGCAGCTGCAGGGAGTGGTAACCATGTCTGTTAATATACTCCATGGCCTCTCCAGAGGAGGGGCAGAGGATCTCTATGTGGGTGCTGTCCACGGCGCCCATGCAGTTGGGGAACCCTCCAGCCGTGAAGCTGGTCATCACAGTCTCCTGGTCCACCAGCTGGATTACTCGGTCCAGGAGAACACCCTTCACAGCCTCACAGACATACCGGAGGATACAGGCAATGGTGCTCACCCTGACACCGAAGTGCTGCGAGACAGACCGGCAGGAGTTGGGCATTGCGAGGGCCCAGATCCCGATGGTCACCCACTGGACCATTGGGATGGGGGTCCTCATAGGGGTGTGCTGTCACTCCAGCCAGGGCAACAGCAGCTCCGCAAGCCTCAGTAGGGTGAGCCTGTCCATCCTAAAGTGCACCCTCCAGGCGGCCTCATCCCACTGAGCCAGCACCCGGGACCACCGCCCCTGTTCCCGCTCCGTGACCCATACCCACCGGGCAATGGGTATTGCGAGATGAGCGGCACATCCCATAGTCTCCCTCCACCATTGGAGGTGCCTGGCCACCACACGGAACACAGCATCCCTGTTCCAGCCATGGATCAGGGCCTTCTGGTCCGCCCCAGACACCTGCTGTGCCAGGGAGCGCCTGTGGCCATGGTGGGATCTCCGGGCCCTGGCAGTGCTGCAGGCCATGCCAACCAGCAGCCGGGTGCCCAGGTGCATCTCTGCGGTCAGGAGGCTCAGCTGATCGGTATGCGAGCAGTACCACTCGGCACAGAGCGCTAGGTGCATCCCGCAAGCACCCAACCGGGCTCGCTCCATTGTGCTGGTTGACCCGGGTGGGGTGCAGCTGGTTCCGTTATAGCCTGAGCCACGTGTAGTCCTGCCCCCGGGTCGCGACTCAGTGATCAGGCGGGGGCACCCATGTGGGCCCAGGGCACACACACACCCCGGCTGGCCCAGGCAACTCCAGGTGGGTGGGAGGGCCGGGGCGGTGAGGGCAGCCCATTGGGTGCACCTGCTGTCCCTGCTTGGGGCCTTGCGCATGGCCCAGCATACGTTTGGACGTGCTGGCAGCAGCTGCATTCATGCTGTCATCACCTCCCACCTCTCTGTGTTGGCAACATTGTGTCCTCACCGGCCTGATTATTGTGTCAGCTGTCCTGTCTGTGTGCTCGGTTCCTGCAGCTGTGCTGGGTCAGCACCTCACGCCTCGCTTGTTTGCCATGCCTTGTTGCGGCCTGTGGCCTTTTCGTTTGGCCTTGGGGCTCCCATGCATCCCCTCCCGCCCCTCAGGTAAATGTGGGGCCCCCTTTCCATGGTGTCAGCCCCCCAGACTTGCTGGACCATGGCTGGCTGTGCTTCCACCGAGCTCCCAGCTCCCGGCCCCCATGGGGCACCCCATACGTGGACCTTCCATGAGACCATGGCCCTGTGCGACCTGTGGCATACCCCGGACGTGCAATTGCTCCTGAGCTGCCAGGACAACCTGCCGGGTGCCTATGCAAGCCTGAGCTCTGGCCGTTGTTACTTTGGCTATGAGACGAGCGCCCGCGATTGCCGGCTGCATGCTGAGACGCTGGGGCTGGTTCCCTTTCCCGATGGGAGCTTTCCAGAGATGAGGTGCTCGCATGTGGGTTGGTCTGAAGCAGAAACTGTGTCTGCTCTGTGTGCAGCCTGGCCACCAACACAGTCTGTCTGACAGAGGGGGGCCCTGGCTTGGCCGTGTCCTACTTTGGCTGCGTTCATGGGGCCTGTGGGTACCAGCGCTCTTGTGGGGTGGTCTATCACCAGCTGTTTGAGCTTGGTCACCTTCCGTGGCCCCTGCTGATGACTTCAGCATGTCTGAGTCCACCGCGGCAGAGCTGGCGGCGCTATCAGGTGTGTGGTCCCATTCTGATTGCAGTTGGTGCTCTCCATGCAGGATCCATTTGAGGCATACTACCTGATCGCCCACTACATGTCCATGCTGGGGTACCACTGAGGCATGCTTTATTGGCCGCACTTCATTCACCTGGCAGGCCACCCATCCCCATGCCCCCTCGTGGCCCCCTGCAGCTGGCTATGAGTCCCACTGTGCCTTCTGGGCCCTTGTTGCTGGTGCTGCTGTGAGTTCCCGCCTCCACCCTGCTGACGTGGCCCGCTGCCTGCTACCTCCTTGATGTCCTGCCCATACTCCTGTGCTGCCTACTTCCCAGGGTTCCGCTTCCCCTGCCTGTGGCTCTGGGGCCCTGCTGGGGGCCCCCCTATCTGCCTCTCCAACCATTGTTCCCTTCTGTGGCTGCCTTCTCTGGTGTCCATGTCCGGCTCTCCGAAGTGCCCCGCGACTCCCCTGGGTGCTGCTGACCTTCCTTGTTTGCCTGTGCTCCCTCGTGTGCTCCAGCCCCCCCCGGGTGCCTGTGTGACCTCAGGGTGCTGGGGTCCCCGGATTACACCTCCCAGCTACCTCCCGGGGGTGTGTGTGTGTTTGTGCCTTTGGACCGGCTGCACGGCTCCGGCTGTCCTGCCTCCCCTCCATTGCACCCTCGCCGGTGCTTGGGGTCCATGTCTGCCTCTTGGACCGTGCCCAGGCTTCTGCCATTTCCATGTAGCCTCCCCCTGTGCCTGTACCCCAACCTTTTGGGTTCCCCCATTCTGGGACTGACTGTGTAGCTGTGGAGGTGCCCATGCAGTCTGTGCTGTTGTTGGGGGTCTGACTGCCATTCCCCATGCCTGGTCCTGCCCCTGTCCCATTCCACCCCCCTCTTCCCTGTCCCTCTGCCCCCCCTTTCCCCCTGTGCCCATTGTGCCGTGTGTGTTGTCTGTCCAGCTGTGTCCCCCCTTTCCTTCCTTTCCCGTTTTGGTGTGTGTGTGCCCAGGCGTGTGTTTGTGGTGTGTGTTCCACTGTGCCCTCATTGTCTCTGTTACTGTTGTGTGTGGTACCTCGGTGGCTCCTCTCCCCACTCCCTTTCCATTTCCCTTGTGTGGGCGTTCCCTTTTGGCACTTTTGGCTTCGTTTGCCCCCAGCCGGTCATGTCTGTGTCCCGCCCCTCCCCGGTGCCTTCTGGATGTTTTGACCATGGCCGGGAATCAGTGTCACGTCTGTTGCGCTGTTCCGGGACGTGATCTGGCGGCCCGATTCCCTGCCGTGGTCCCGATCCCGTCATGTCTGTTTGGGGCTCTCCTTGATCGTGGGGGGTGATTCTTCGGTTCACCACCACTGGGGATCCACTGTGGTGAATCCGGACCGCGTAACGTCTGAAAACACCCATTGTCACAGATAATGAGACAGTAGAAATATAGGGTGCTTTTACACACACATTTCTCCTGCATTTTTGCTGTTACATCCTGAACTTTCTGTGTGTCTAAATCACTCACCCAGATCTTAAACATCTGGCTTTTGAACTTCTGCATAGAGCTTCTCCCAGAACTTTTGTGTGTAAAATGTTCTCCTGGTAAACTGCTTTGCTCCAGGCAGCTGTGGTCACTTGGTTTCCATGACAGCCTGTCATGTCTACAGCTGCAGCTACTTTAGGCTGGCTCAGGGCAGTGTGTGTGTGAAAAATGCATCCAGAACTTACCTGTGGACCTGTAAACCCAGAAGATTGAAAAATCCGGATCTTTAAGGTGTGTGTAAAAATGCCCATACAAAGGTCATTAAATGTCTGAAACATTGGATCTTGTCTCATACCACCAAATAAGATATGTGTGCTCATTGGAATTTTATTTATTTTTTTCCCTGGAAGATATTCTTCCTGATGCAGCTAATTGGCTATACCTGGAGTTTGTTTTCACTACTGACATAGTAACAAATAGTATACTAATGGACTTGTTACTTCAGAGCCCCAAGAATTACAGTCATTCTTTAGCTGATTTAATTTGTAGTGACTTTTGAACTCTGCTGGGAATAGTTCCCGGAAAGTATATTTCCCCCCCCTAAAATTTCAAGTAAAGGTGAAAGAAAGGGAACCAATTTACCTCTCATAATTTGTACATAAAGATGTAGAATTCCAATTGGTATAACCAAAGCTTGCTTGTCCTTTGTGTGCTCTTGACAACTGATAGGCCCCCTGCTTTTGTGGGTAAAATGAGTACTGATGGATTGTATCAAAAGTATAGGTAGCGTTTGCACTGCTGCTCTCCTCTGGGACTTCTACCAAGACAGGATAAGATTTAAAGATGACTTTAAAAGATATTTTGGAAGGCTTTCTAGGGATGTACTGAATGAGCACAGAACAATAAGCAAGCTTGGCTGACCTGGAAAAAGATTATTTGTGAAGGGGGAGGAGGAAAAAGACTTCAAACTATTTATTTTGGAAGGGCGATGAAGATAGATGTAAAGAAAAGGCAAAATAAAGAGAATAATGGCAATAGTGAAGTACCTTGCCTCTTATCCCCTTATCCATTTCAGCAGTACATTGTGGTAAAAGATCACTTTACAACATTTTTCATTCCTAATTCTTAATGAATTAAATTTCACTGATTACTTAAGGAACCTAATTTAACTTTTACTAAATGGAAAAGCATGTTTGAAAATAGCTGATAATCTAAAAGGAGACCAGGGCTCAACGTAGTTGGGAATATTCCAGATTGGAGTCTTCAAGGCTAATAAACTTCTTTTCCCCACTGACTTTTGAAAGTGGTCTAAATGTTTAATTGGGTATTTTCAGACGTGATGGGGCCAGTATTGGCCCTGTCATGGAATCACCTATTGATCCCCCGCCGGGATCAAAACGGCATGGCCAACAGATGTGCCGTCTGATCCCAGTTGGGAATCGGGGGAGAGGACGGGGCTGCGGGGCTCAACGTGCGGCCACACAGCCCCTCCCCCCCACGCTCCCTAGGCCGCCCGCCCTCTGGGAGACGGGCGGACGCCGTGGCCAATGTAGCCGCAGCACCTGCATGCCCCCCGTGGCATTGACTACGGCCCAGAATCAGCGGCGGGCATGGCCGCTGATTTTGGACCGTGGTCAGGGGACAGACGTGACGTTCCTACGCTCAACCATGGTGAATTCCCCGTGGTTGAGCGTGGGAATGTCATGTCTGTTGGCCCGAATGCGAGCTTCCCGCCAGGTATTCACCCCCATGAATTACGGGCGGGAATCTCTTTGACCACACAAATGGCAATAGTCCAGGCAGGACAGACATTTGCGTGGTCAAAGAGATTCCCACCTGTGATTCACGGGGGTGAACATCTGGTGGGAATCTCTTGTCGGGCCAACAGATGTTACGGTCCCTTGCTCACCATGTAGGAATTCACCGTGGTTGAGCGTGGGATCAGAACATCTGAAAATACCCTATCTGTCACCTTTCCACACCAGTGGACGATTGTATCACACCAATCTCTCCACCATATTCTCCTAGCAATAAGCTATGCTGGGATGTGAATTTGTAGGCTACTGCTGTATTTTCCAGTTAGTTGGCATGCACAAAATGTCTGTCCCTGCCCTGTCTCTTGTAGTTTATTGATATATTCCATTGTGATGGATATTAATTTTAACCTAAGAGTGAGTTAACACTTATTCAAATGGCTCAGTTTGTCACTTTGTGTTAAGGCTTCGCTTGAATATTTTTATTAGAAGACTTCACTTCAGTATCAAAAATTTAATTATCCTAAAGTATCTAATAAGGTTTACAAAATAATGTCAACTGTAATGTCAAAATTACTAAGTGGGCAGATAAAATGAAACAAGTTCAACTTTCAGTACTCACTATATATTTCAATGAACACAATTGCTAATTCTGTTACACAGTCTCCCTGACAGAAGCTCCTTTGTGGTTTTCACTTTAGAAATTTTCTGGAATGAGAAAATAGCAAACTTGACATTTATACCATGTTTATTTGAAACTTTTGCCTTAGTTCTGACTATACCGTTATAAAAGTTAGAATGTACTTATTTCACAGGACTCTGCAAAGCACATTTATTAAACAAAGTTCAGGCAATACCTTGGGGTAGGGATGGATGAACAGATTGCGGTTCGGGTTCACCGGATTCAGGTTCGACCATTCGGTTCGGCCATTTGGTTCAGGTTCAGCCATTCAGGAAATGCTTTTTATATGATGTTGGGGGGGGGGGCGTTATATGGTTTTTTGGTTTTTTATTTGGTTTTATATGGTTTTTTGGTTTTTTTATTTGGTTGTTTTAATATGGTTTTTTTTAATTTAAATTTTTTATTTAATATTATATATATATACTATATATATATTATATCTTATATATATATTATATCTAATACTATATATATATATATATATA
>QEPC01011141.1:677737-744738 GCA_003113815.1 Sphenodon punctatus
CCCGTGGCCAATCGCAGACTATGAAGCCAGTGGTCTGAGACAAAAAGGGATGGTGATTGGGCAGGCTGGCTGCTACTCCAAGCCTCTCCACCCCTGGTGCCTAGAAATCTTCTCCTCCGCTGACTCCCCCTTCCTGTCATGTTTGACCTTCCAGTGACACTTTTTTTGCCACCCGAATTCACCCGAACGCGATCCAAACTGACCCAACTGTTAGGTCATTTCGACATTCAGAATTGAGTTTGGTTCGGTCACTTCGTGTTCGGATTCGGGTTCGGATTCAGTCGTCCGGACAGGCTGAGTTCAGGCTGAACTCCGAACTTCCGAACCGCGTTCACCCATCCCTACTTTGGGGGGGAGCGGGAATCCTTTCACAAAGTGAGATACCTTTATGAATTGAGCTTTCTGAGAGCAGCCTACATTTAAAATTTGGGGGGGGGGGGAAATCTGATTAATCTTTATCGCTTAGATATTTGAAATTGATGAGTTTTGATTGGACATGTGCATTACGAGGTTTTGTAGTGTGTAGATGGGTGTAACTCTCATGTTGTTTTACCATGCAAGTATCTCCACTTAGAAATTCCAAAATATACTTTCTTCAGATGTCTACTTTGCACATAAAGGTGCAACATTTCCATGAACAATCATGCTAGCAAATTATTTGCTAAAATGTCTGAATTAAGAACAAAAAGAAAAACTTAACAAAAATCAAATTTGGGCATAAAAATAGAGCTCATTGTACAGGGCAGTGCAAAGGAGTGCATCCCTAACAAAAGTGAGATTTAGGGCCTTTTCAGACAAGACACTCCCCACCCACCTCCAACCCACTAAACATGTTGCAGGGCACCCATAGGGCAACACTGCAGCCCTGCAACATGTACAGTGGGTGCGTGGTGGGGGAGTATTGACTAGAGAGTGTCTTGTCTGAAAAGGCCCAGAGACAGGCATATTGCTTCCTTGGCTGAAAGGGAGAGAAATTATTGAGGCCAATTATATTTCCTTAGGGAAGACTGTGACTTTGTCTCCTTTCCACTCAACTTTGAAAAGGTGGCAAAGCTTACAGCCATGCTAACCTAGAGCCATCCTGGATTGGGACTGTCTCTACTCTTTGTAGATGTGTAAGGACCTTCTACCCAACCTTCATCACCTAGACCTTCTGGATGAAGTCCAACCCAAAAAAAGGAAACACACAGTAGTTCACAGTAGTTCACACAGGTGAATTAGGTGTTCATTAACCAGGTGCTTATCGTCAAATCTGGTTCACTTTTAGTACTGGCCAATGCTTGTTCGGGTTACAATTCTGCAACAAGTAGTGTGATCACATTTGGCATGCCACTCTTTCTATAAGTGCCAATGAAAGGGGGATCTGTCTGAAACAAACAATGTAAGTACAGTCAATTTTTTAAAATAAATAACTATATTTGATATGTTTGATTGGTATAAATGAAGAGATGATTACATCACATATATAGTAAAATAATAGGTGTGTTCACACATAATATAGACAGGGCCCCGATTCTTCCGCGGAATTTTTTTAAAAATTCCGCGGGAGTCAGGGGCCAATTCTGCGCCTCGGCGCGATTTACCATGGCTTAATGGGGAAGAGTCAACACGGATTTAGTAAAGGTAAGTCATGCCCAGGGCCCCGATTCTTCCGCGGAATTTTTTTAAAAATTCCGGGGGAGTCAGGGGCCAATTCTGCGCCTCGGCGCGATTTACCATGCGGGGGGGGGGCTTGGTTTGCCTCCTGCTCCCCCCGCACTGGTAAACCCTCAGGGCCTCCCCTCCCCAGCTGCCAGGGCTTGCCCTCCCCAGCTGCTGGGGCGTGCTTGACTCCCACCCCCCACCCCCCAAAAAAAACCCAAAAGGATTTTCTTACCAGGGATGGCAGCAGCAGCTGCTCCGTCCAGCGCGCTCTTTTCCTGCTCGTACTTCCTGGCCCCTCCCGACGGGGCCTCTCAGGGCGACGCAGCCGGATGACGTCATCTGGCTGCGTCGCCCTGAGAGCCCCGTCGGGAGGGGCCAGGAAGTACGAGCAGGAAAAGAGCGCGCTGGACGGAGCAGCTGCTGCTGCCATCCCTGGTAAGCAAATTAAAGGGCCCTGGCAAGTGGGGAGGCTGGGGAGGGGAAGCCCCGAGGGTTTGTTCATTCCCCTTCCCCCGTAGAATCTCCTGCCCCGCGTCCCCGCAGCGCAGGCTGGAAATTCTGCGCTGGGGTAAGCGGGGCAGGAGATTCCGCGGGGGGAGGGGAATTCCGCGGGAAATCTGCAATTCGCAGACCCGCGTTTCCCTTGGGGCTCTGAATATAGAGCTTGAAGACAACAATATATGAAAAAACAGGCAATTGAAACCTCACTCTTTAATTATATAAAGTAGCCAACATGCTTCAACTGCAAGTCTTCTTCGGGGCTTTTCTTCTTGTAAGAATGCCAGTGTAATACATCCACATTAGACATAAAAAAAAGAAAAGAAAACAGTATGTAAACCTATCAAGTCTGATAGGCATTCAGCTAAAAAAAGCTAATATAGGGCAATTGACAACTAACTTACAAATGTCTAGTTACCCAGTGGATGGGAGAAAAACTTTTCATATCCTTGAATGGCACCTTAAAAAGTCTACAATTAATGAACCATGTAAAAACAACTCACTGCTGAATATTGTTGAAAACTTTACTGGATTATAGTTACATTGTTTATTTAAGACAGATCCCCTTTCTTTGGCATTGAGTAGTGGCTGGTTCTGTAGGTATAGGTCTTGTTTGCTCTTTCTATAAATAATAGCTCTATTTATTTATTTATTTAAAACATTTTTACCCCGCCCCTCCTGCCACAGGCAGCCCAGGGCGGCTAACAAAATCCATCAATAAAATACAATAAAATATATAAAATATATAAAACATACTCAAATCTCAAGAGTGGAGATCAAAGGCAACAGTGAAGCTACTGACACGTTTACCAATACAATGAAATTCAAAATATTCTAAATTCTAAATCTAGATAGTCAGAGTTTTGCAAATCAAGAGCTGGATTTCATCAATGATAGGCGTACTGAAGGGGCTGAAAACAGAAGGCTGGAAAAAAATCTCGGGTTATTTGGGGGTTGATGTCAGTGGAGCCCCTGATCTGTTGCTGATGGTCAATGGCTAAGACAACTACCATACATGATCTTATTCAGGATGAGGCCACTGATCTCATATGTATAATTGAGGCCTCTCTGAATGAGGCTTCTGTGCCTGTATTGGTCCTGATGGTGCTAGCAGGCTACTTAGTACAGCATCAGCTTAGCATTGGGGGTGCCGGGGTGGTGATGGAGTGACAGTGGTCTTTAAAGACAATCTGGTCCATTGAAGTTTCTGACTTGTACAACATTGAATGTGTCCATCTCATGCTCAAGGCCTGGGATAGATTGGTGATTCTGCTGTCGTACGGACCACCCCAGTGTACAACAGACTCCCTGACTGCTCTAGCCAAGCTTGTCTCAAAAGTGGGTGTTTGGTTGAGATCACGCAGACTTATTGTATTGGGTGATTTCAACATACATGCTAAGGCTGGCCTTTTAGGGCCAGAGCAGGATTTCATGGCCATTATGACAACCATGGGTCTATCCCAGATAATAACTGGCCTGACACATGAGGCTGGACACATGTTGGATTTAATGTTTTGCACCAGCCTGGAAATTATTCCAAATTTCAATTAGTATGGGTGTAGTTACAACACCATTGTCATGGTTGGACATTACCTTCTCAGGGACCAGATCCCTGTCCTCCTTTTCCCCTGCTGTAGTGGTGGTCCACCCCCAGAGACTAATGGATGCAAAAGGATTCCAGAACTTTCTGGGGGATTTAGCTGCTGACCTTGACAGCCTCTCTGTTGATGGCCTGAATAATGTACAGTACATCGACTGACTTAGAGCTATCAGTACAATAGCACCCAGGTGTCCACTTCCTCTACAGTGGCATCAGAGGTCTCCTTGGTGTACGGAGAACCTGAAGCTGCTAAAGCGGGAGTGTAGGTGGTTAGAGTACAGGTGGCACTCAACTCATGCCAAAGCTGATCAACTGCGGCATAGATCATTTTTGAAGAACTACGCTGTGGTGGTGACAAAGAAAGCTTTCTTTGCTGCCACCATAGCATCCGCAAACTGCTGTCCAGCAGAGCTCTACTGGGTGGTGAATAGCCTGCTAAATCATGGCTGTCTCCACCTGGAGTTAGAGTCATTAATTGCCCATTGTGATGAGTTTGCCACCTACTTTGCAGATAAAATTGCTCATATATTTGGCTTGACTTGACGCTTGACTTGGGGACTGCTGGTTTGGATGCAGGATCAGAGTATGGGGTTGGGGAGGCTCAGTCTTGTCTGGCTTACTTGGATTAGCTTCAATTGGTCATTGAAACCCACCAATGCAGAGGGTGTGTTTGGAGTGATGTGGGTGACCAGTTGTGAATTAGATCCATGCCTGTCCTGGCTGGTGAAAGTTAGCCGAGAAACCTTGGGACTGTTGCTAGTTGGGGTCATCAGTGCCGCCCTTTGGTGGGGCAGAGTGCCTGACTGCCTCAAAGCTGCAGTTGACCAGCCCCAGATGAAAAAAAAAATCTTGACATTAACTCCCCTGCCAGCTATTGACCTATCTCTTTTCAGGGAAGATTATTTAATGGGTGATTGTCTCACAGTTTCTGGTGCACCTCAGTTCTATTGGATTCCTGGATGCATGGCAATCAGGATTTCATCCTGGGCATGGCACTGTGGCTTCACCTGTGGCCTTGGTTGACAACCTTCTTTTGGCAAGTGACAAGAGAAATTGTACCCTGCTGATTTTGTTAGATCTTTCAGCAGCCTTTGATACAGTTGATCTTGGGGTGTTGTTAGCATGGATGCGTGACCTGGCAGGGACTCATAGGACTGCTCTTGACTGGTTCTGCTCATTCCTGGATTGGAGAACCCAGAGGGTGGTGATGGACGGTGACTCACCATCTGCTTGTGAGCTTCCTTGTAGAGTTCCGCAGGGTTCCAACTTGTCTGCACTATTGTTCAATGTAAATAAATCATTTTCCAAATGATTTTTTGTTGTTTTGTCCCTAAAATTTGACTGACTTGGGCTGTTTTAAAATGGGTACAGCTGGGGAGGGGGGGGGAAGCTACTATGTGCGCTGTGTGGAGCGCTGATGCATGTCTGATATGGGGGGGGAGAATTTAAATGGACCAGGATGGGTGTACATCCCTACCTACACATCATCCACTCCTGCCCCCGCATGGAGCATCCCAATTTTTTCCCCATTGTTCCATGCATGACTATGAGTGGGTGGTGCATGGATCACAGGAGTGCGCACCCACCCACATAGCCATTCATACAGGTACTTGGGTGGGTGGGGGATGGGTGGAACTGCATGGGCACGTTCCATTGAAAAATGGCCTTAATTTAGTTTCAGAAATCTGAAACTAAATAGAACAAAGTCAAGACCTAAAGCCCATCAAATGCTTCAGAAGAGCAACAACAAAAAGAGAAATGAATTTGAAAAATAAAATTTAAAAAAATGACAAAATAAAATAAAAGCATTCTTTCACAAAAATTTAGGACCACTGTAAAAAATAAGGGATGATATTTTGCCCATCTTGTTTTTTTGTTTAAATTATGGAGTGGGAGGGGTCACAAAAATTAACAAGCTGTGCAAAAATATTAGGTCCATCATAAATGTATATTTAATTTTCTTTACTTCATTTATTTATTTTGATAACAAATTTTGACCCAGCTATACATTGAACAATGTGTATCTGAAGCTCCTGGGTGAGGTTGTACAGAGTTTTGGAGTGAAGAGTCATCAATATGCTGATGGAAATCAACTCTATATCTCTTCTTCATCTAATCCAGGTCCTGCAGTCTCAGTGGTCACCCAATGCCTTGCTGCCATTGGGGACTCGATGCAGGCAAGCTGATTGAAGCTGGAATCCAGACAAGACTGAGGTATTGATAGTCAGCCAGCCATGTGACCTGGGAGTCATAGGGACCCTTATTATAGGTGGGGTCCAGTCTCCTTTGGTCACTCAGGTTCACAGCCATGGGGTACTTCTGGATCCATTGCTGCACCTCACTTTCCAGGTTGCAGTGGTGACCAGGAATGCTTTGCACTAATTACATATGGTGAGAAGACTGTGACCTTTGTTATCAGATTCAGTTCTGGCCACCATCGTCCATGCCATCATAACCTCAAGGCTAGACTGCTGCAATGTGCTGTATGCAGGACTACCCTTTATGACTGTTCAGAAGCTGCAGTTGGTGCAGAACATGGTGGCCCATCTTCCATCAGAGGTGGGTCCATTCAAAATCTATTATATGGCAAAAAGCCATCACCACACAACACAAGTAGAAATTACAACTGGAGTTATACATCCCCAATCCACGATCAGCATTTAATGTATGCCCTTAGATTCAACAAACCACCTTCTTTACTTAGAGGCCGCTAACAAAAATTTAGTTACCAAAAAAGTGACATACGAGTACTTGTCAGACAGAAGGACCCGTAAATAAAAATCAGAATCTTTACCCGGAAACTTATTTAAGACAAGCCTCAACAAATTAGACTGACAGTCAAAGTATAAGACACAATACAATAAGATATGCATGACAGATTCAACAATTCCTTCACATCTCAGACAATAGCGATTTTCAAATGGTATCCCCTGAAACTGTCCCTCTAAGACTTCAGAGGGAAATGAGTTGAATCTCATCCATGCAAAAATGTTTCCATTAATAGATATTCAAATCATAACTCAGAACATTAGCAAAGGTGACAAATTTGCAATCAAGGCATAATGGAGAGAAGACCTAGAGGTATTAATAATAGTCATGTCAGCTTGAAGAGCTGTATCCAGAACCCGCTGCTTAACAGCTTTTTTTGCTTGTAAATAACCTATAGATAGCAGCCAGGCAGGAAACAAGTCCATAGATTGTACTTTGGCAAGTACTAAAGAAAGCCGGCCACTGGAACGTTTTCCTGTAAGACTAGCATCGTAATAGGAGGAGCCAAAGAAAACAAGAGCCGGAGCCAAAATGAAAATGCTGTAGCTGAAAATGGGGGTGGGTTGCAGGTAGCACATTACATCAGTGCTCCAGCATCTGCACTGTCTACCAATAGTTTTCCAGGCACAATTTAAGGTGCTGGTTTTGACATATAAAGCCCTAAATGGCTTGGGCCCCAGGTATCTGAAAGACTTGCCTCCTCCCTCATGCCCTGTTGCAGTGTCTGAGATCAGCTGGGAGATCCCTCTTGCAAGTACCATCTGCCCATGAAGTTTTTACAACTAGGACACGCAGAAAGGCATTCTCGGTGGCTGTCCCACAGTTATGCAACTTCCTCCCCTTGGAGGTTGGTTTAAGCCCAAACCTGTTCATCTTCCAAAACATTGTAAGACCTTTTTATTTGGCCAGGTGTTTGGAAGGCCGTGGTTAAGATTGGTTAAGTTGGGGGGCGGGGGGGCTAGGGGAAGGGTTTGGGGCAAGGGGACTTTTAGATATTTTTATTGATTGTAAACTGTCTTGAGCCTTCATGGGAAGGGCAGCATATAAATTTAAATAAATAAATACTTTGCAACTTATATTTATTGAATGATATTTCTTAGTTTCTCCAAACAAGTCCTCCTTGCTAATTACTTTTTGCTAATTTTTAATTGGAAAGAATTTCAGTCAATCAATTCAAGTGAAAATCTGTCTTCTTACCAAGCTCTTGAACCATTAAGTCCCCATCAACAGAAACCTACATGGCAGGTAGTTGTTTTACATTTATTTTTGAAGACACCACAGTTTGGATGTCAGAGTAACCTTGAAAACTTGATAGTGTGCCCATCTGCCATAAAAGTATAAGGAGAGGGTAGGAAAGCCTCAGGGAGAAAGGAGGCACAAATTTAGAGATGTCTCATCTCCTGCTCTTACATACATTGATCTTACTATGAACTAAAGGCACTTTTCATGTCAAAACTAATACTGCAGAAATTATCCAAACTAGAACTCTTTGTGCAGGTATCACATAAAGAGAAATCCAATCTGCACAGATGGCAAATCCCCAACTTAAATTTAAAAATTCTCCTTGATTATCCAAAGTTTAAATTAAGGCAATAATGCCCAAAGGAAATGCACAGATTAACTAAACTCTCCTGCTGTTTCATAGCCACACCACATCCACAGGGAGCAGAAATGTACCCCACCAAAACACTTTCAAAGGAAAGAAAGATAGGAAGATACCAGCTGTAGTTCATTTAACTAACCAATAAAGTCCTGACCCAACCAATCTCATCTCTAGCAAAACAACTGATACAAATCCCCAAAAAATCATTGTCACAATTAAGAGGAATACTTAATGTCATCTAATATCATTAGATTGCAAAATATGCAGTAGGAGCCAGAAGGATATCTTCTTGGGTGTAATTGTTTTCCCAGTCATTTTTAGCAGTGAAGTATTGTCTTATGTTTCAAAGTCACAAAGCAAAGAACTTTTATTCTTTAATACAGGAAAATAAGGAACAGACTTTGCAATACAAATTTGATTCACTTGAATGGAAGCAAACAATATATAGTGCTTTACGCTGCTCTCTCAATGTCCTGGTCAAATCAAGATCAATAGTACATTGACCTTGGCCATCAACACAGTTGCATCTAGGCATCCACTCTCACTGCTGCAACAGCACTGGTATTCTTGGTATACAGGGGATAGTTAGTAGTTTGGTATGCAGTTAAGAGAGCAAGCGGTGCTTGCTTGACTCATGCTGAAACCAACCAATTGCACCATATATTACTTTGGAGAGACTATGATGTGGCAAGGGTGACAGCAAAGAATGCTTAACTCTCCAAAGTCCTGTCCAACAGAGCTGTTTCAAGCAGTGAGCAGCTTGGTGAATCCAAGTTGTCTGCCCAGAACTTGAATCATCTTCTGCCTGCTGTGAGGAATTTGTCAGCTACTTTACAGACGTAAGTTGTTCGTATTCACCACATCTTGGGGGCTGCTAGTTTGACTGCAGAGTCAGAGTTTGTGGTCGTGGAGGCTCAGTCTTGTCCTTTTGGTTTGGATCAGCCCTTTGGTGGAGTACGTTGCCAGATATCCTCAGAACTGTGGTTCTGAGGATAAGCAATTAACCATCATTTGATGCTGACTCACCAGTCAGTTATTACCTTATTTCTAATCTTTCCTTTTTAGGGAAAACTATTGAATTGTTGGGTTTCCCTGCAACTTCATTATGTGCATCTCAGAGCTATTGGATTCCTTGACCCATGTCAATCTAGCTTTCATCCTGGGTATACTACTGAAACCGATATGGTTAGTTCTTTTGTTGACCTTTGATACAGTTGGACATAAGGGGCACGTCATGAATGCAGAATCTGTCAGAGGTTTGCGATGCCATCCTTCAGTTGTTCTGTTTGTTCCTGGGGGGGAGAGATCCTTGATGGGCCTTGGGCTTCTCCTATGACCCTCTCCTGTGGGATTCCATAGAGTTCCCCACCTGTTCAATGTGTATCTGGGGCCACTGGGCAAGACTGTATGCTGATGACACCAAATTCTACCTATCTTTTTCATCTGACCCGGAAGGGTGTGCATGTCATTTTTGTTATTGCAATAACAATAATTAAAATTGTCATTTTTATTATTGTTTTTGCAATAATGAAAATGTCAAATAACAATAATGAAAATAGAAATGAAAACAACATTTTGTTTTTGAAATAAAGGGAAAAGATTGAAGAATATATTTATGGAGATAATCTTTTTGTTTCTCATTCAATTCTGATGAAACTTAGAGTGATTATACCCCCAATGGAGGGCACAATGTGTACCAACTTTTGAAATGTTTATATAAAGGAAACTAATTTTAGAAGCAATTGAAAGTAGTAATTTTAAGAAAAGCTCCATACACATTCCTGGCTACAACTTCTTTATATTCCATGACATTTACATGAAACCTGTGAATAGTATGTCCTTCCACAAAAACAACACTCTTACTAATTTTCAGAAAGATTAGATAAAGGATCCTGATGGTATAAGACATTAACTTGAAAATACATTTTCAGCTGTAACATTTATATATTAAATTCTGTTTACAAAATATTTGGCAGAAATATATCACATACCTTCCCTGTTATCTCTGCCAAACTACAGGATAATTTGGTAAAGGAGCCTAATTTTATAAGCAATTGGTGTTGTCCCTGTGAAGACCATTATTCATATAAATAGCAGCACATGCAGTGCTAGTCAAAATCGGGCACCCTGCATGGCAGGGGGAGAGAGAGACTGTAGGATGAAAGCTGTGGAGCAACCTGAAGACTGACAGACACATTCACTAGCCAATTACTGCATGCTTCTAGGACCAATTGGTAGTGGCTTTGAAGTGGGCATAGGGGGTGGCCCTGAGGCGGGCATAAGAGACATAACTGGGACTTTGGGGATACCATCCCAGCAAACAGGAGACATAGTTTACACATCCAGGCTGGTCAGTTATCATCACAATCACATTCTACAGCACTGTGACAGAGTACATAAGAGAATCTCTATTGACTCTTTCCTTAACAGATGCTTCTGACTTCCCAGTAACAAGTGGGGGAGAGATGTTGGGATGGTCACAGTACAGAATGAGGATATTTGTTTGACCTTTCTGCTGGCCAATTGGCATCATAAACTGATCTCTTATACCACAGTGACACATAAGAGAATCCCTGGCATAGGCTCCTTCTCTACATATGCTGTGCAGGCATATAAAATTGGGAAACTTTATCACATCTTTCTGATATTTGGCAGAGATGATTTTGAAAGTGTGATATAAAGCCTTGCCAGATTTCATGTACACTGGTTAGACTACAAAGATGTTGCAGTCAGACATACATTTATAAATTAATTGCTTATACCACCAGGACCCTTTATCCAATCCTTCTGGAAGTTAGCAGAGGTAATAAATATAAAAAGGGATAGAAACATGCCAAGTTTCATCTGCATTAAATGTGAGGCAAAGAAGTTACATCTAAGAATTTATATGAAGTTTTTTTCAAAATAAAATAATTCAACTGCTTCAAAAATTTTATTCCTTTATCCAATCTTTTTGGAATTTGGTACACACAATGCCTTCCATTGGTGGTATAATCACTCCAAGTGTCAGCCACATAGAATGGGGAAAAAAATGTTACAGTCGAAAATGTGTTTTTCATTTAAACCAATGGAAAACAAAAACAAAAGCAAAAAACGAAAATGACAATTTGATATTTATGAAAATGAAAATGACATATTTAAATAACAAAAACAAAAAAAACAAAAAAAAACATGGGCCCCTGGTGCACACCTCTACAGTCTTGGTGTTTACCTAGTGCCTGGCTGCCATTGGGGATTGGATGCAGCCAGGTGAGCCAATTGAACCTACTGAAGTTGTTTCAGACAAGACTAAAATGATAATGGTTGGCCAACCCTGTGACATGGTGGGGATAGGGACACCTAGCATTGATGGAGTCCAGCCTTCTCTGGTCATTCAGTTTCAAAGTCTTTAAGTGTTCCTGGATCCCTCACTGTGCCTGGAACATCAGGTCAAGACAGTGGTCAGAAGTATTTTTACCAGTGTCATCATAGGAGACAGCTGTACCCTTTTCTTTCAGACTTAGGCCCTTGTTATATGAGTGGAACCCATGTATGAACACCCAGAAATCAGGGTGTGAATGCATTGGTGAGTCTCATTTGAACTGCTCCAAGGCTGGGTGGGTGGGGGTGCATGTGTGTGTGTGCACTCCCATGCACATACATGTACACCCACCCCCCACGAATGGATGCACCAGACAAAACGGAGGTGCCTCTGTGTGTGGCTGATGGGTGGTGGTTGGGGGAGGTCGGTGTGTGCCCATCAGAACTTCCCACCCATCCAGCACACACAGACCACAGCACACACCAACACACACACCCTGCCCCAAAGCCCATGTAAAAAGGGCCTTAGACCTGGCCACTGTCACCCATGCTTTCATGGCTAGACTACTGCAATGTGCTCTACATAGGTCTGCTCTTGAAGACTGTTTGGGGACTGCAACTGGTACAGAAAGTGGCAGTCCACCTTCTGACCAGGGCAGATTGCCAGGAGCACATTACACCAGTGCTCTAGAGCCTGCACTGGCTTTCAGTAGTATTCCAGGCACTCTACTGCAGTCCCTAAGGATGTATGTTGCAGGCTGAATTGGTGCCCTGTGCAGCCCTGTAACATGCATAAGAAATGTTAAAGTGGAGTTAAAGTGGAGTTAGCATTATGTCTGTTTTCATCCAGAGATGCATTCTCAATGACTACTCTACAGCTTTGTAACTCCCTTCCCCTGGAGGTTCACCACAGCCTGCACCTCAGCATTTTCCAGACAACCTGTTTTTCATCCAGGAGTTTGGCAGGTAGGGATATGGCCTGCAAATCAGTTATATTCAGAAATATTTTCAAATAATATGATCATTTTCATTTTTCTGTAAATATATCGTTTTTCAAATAATTTTTTCTTGTTTTGTCCCTAACATTTGACTGACTTAATTTAGTTTCAGAATTCTGAAGCTAAATAAAACAAAGTGAGAACCTAAAGCCCATCAAATGCTTCAGAAGAGCAAAAAAAGAGAAACTAATTTGAAAAACAAAAAGAATTGCCAAAATAAAATAAAAGCATTCACAAAAACCTAGGAAAACACTGTGAAAAATAAAGGATGATATTTTGCCCATCTTGTTCTTAAATGTATATTTAATTTATTTTATTTATTCTTTTGCTACCAAATTTTGACTCACCTGTACTCTGAACAATGAACAGGCAAGGAAAGATCTTTGGGCATTTTCAGACAAGACAATCCCCACCCACTCCCCAGCCACCTCCTATACATGTTACAGGGCACTCATGGGGCAACACTGCAGCCCTGCGACATGTAGAATTGGTGGGTGATGGGTAGTGGGTGGAGTTTATCTTGTCTGAAAATGCCCATTGTAAGGCCCTTTTCACATGGGCAACAGTGGGTGGGGGGATGGGTGTGTTGCTGCGGTGGGTGGAGGTGTGTGTGTGTGTCCGTTCCCATGCGTGCACAACCATCTACACCCACCTCCACCCATCTACACCCACAGAGCCTCCTCTGTTGTTCCAGGTGGCTCTATGGGTGAGTGATGGGTGGAGGTGGGTGGAGATGGATGTGTGTCGGGAGTGCGCACGCACCTCCACCCCCCGCCTATGGTTATCACATGGGCCCTTTTTACACAGATACTCTAACACCAATAAAATGGGTGTTACATTTTATCATACATGGAGAGGGCAACACTGCAGCCCTGAAACATGGGCAATTTTCATACGAGATGCCTCCATTGGCATTGGAGTCCATTGCTCCATGGGTGGGGGGTGGGTGGAGATAGGTGTTGCATGGGAGCACGTACGCACCTACACCCACCACTTGTGGTGTTTACATAGATGCCACCAGCCATCACTACCCAGCAAAATGCACCCCACCCACAAGTTATGGTGTTTACACAGACACCTTCACCCATCTCCACCCAGTGAAACTGGGTGAAGGCATTTCGAGTGAAAAGGGTCTATGTTGCAGGGCTGCAGTGTTGCCCTGTACCATGTATAATAAAATGTAACACTCATTTTATTGGTGATAGAGTGTCTGTGTAAAAAGAGCCATGGATGAACGCCCATCGAACACCTATGTCCCCACCCACTGCTACACCATTTCCACAGACACCCCCATGCATCTAACATCTTCCCGCACACCCAGTGGGGGGTGAGGGCATCCATGTAAAAACTGCCTAAGAAAGGAACCCGTAATTAAATTGATGAGTTTAAACTAGCTTTTTAAAGTGGAGAAGAAATAAGATATGTGGAAGAAGTTCAGAATCTAGGATTTAGCAAGGTGGAGGGGTGGGGTGTATTGCCCCAAAACAGGAAATAATAGAGAAGGCAGTGAAGATAATCAATGTAAGTGGTGGCTTATTTACAAAAACCTTTGAGATGAAGGGATATTTGGCCTTTTGTAGAAGATGGCACACTACAGAAGGCTCCCAAGGAGCTGGAATGGTGGGAAACTGTAATGTTGTCTCCTTCACAGAATCATTGCTGTATTTGGCACAAACCTAAAAACTGATAATCAGCTCATAAGAGACTGACTATGTCATGGTTGCAGTACTTTGACAGAGCAATAAAAGAAGCTTACACAGTCCCCTTTCCCCTCTGCCTGGTTTGAGGTATTGCTCATTAACTCCTTCCACCCATGAACAATGAATTCATATCTTCTCTTTATAGTGCTGCTACATCTCCAAGAATGAATGCCTATATCTACCTGTCTGCTGTAGTCTAAACGATATAGCTAGTGTATGCAGCCATTGTGCAAAATAAATGAAAAACTGCTCATTCTGTCTGGCCTGTGCCTCCCCCTGAACAAGAGAATAACTACACAAAAGTGCCACAAAAGTGGCTACTTGCCCCATGTTGAAACCTAGGGGGGAGATTAATCAAATCACAAATAATATCCAAGACAAGTAGTACTCATTCACCCAAACAGGGAAGTAGAGAATCAAATTTTTCATATGAACACAAGGCAATTCAATTAAGACAGCTGTCTACTATGATAGATAAAGACCTTAAATGTCTCCCTGGTCCCATATTCAAGATGAGGAGATGCCAGAGAAATTTGAGAGAGACTTATGAAACAGATTTAAAGAAGAAGCAAGGTGACTTTCAGTGCTCCCACTTGAAAACTGATTAATTCCTACCAAAGGTGTCTTCCTGTAGCTCTTATACAGAAGACAGAAAAATGAGGAACATCACAGCCATTAAACAAGTTCAGTCTAATCTCTTTGTGTTTTTCAAGATTTCATGACAAATGGAAAGCTCTGAAATTAAAAATTCACTAGAAATAATAACGTGCGTATAACTCCACTGCATGTAAATTACAAATTGGTAATGATTTGTTCCATTTACAAACCTCCTATCAATGTTTTCATAAGGAGCTCATGATGACTCATTTAAAATATATATATTTAGATATTTCCCTATGTAGGAAGATATTGTTCAGGAAGCCTAATGTCAATATTGAACCAAGAAGAAAAGGAACTATCTAAAAGAGAGAGAACGATCTCTTATTGCCTAATGTTTAGGTGCTTATATTATCCGCTCAGCTCCCACAGTAGCCAAGTGCCATCTGTTCTAGTATGTGCTGCAGAATAATTTCCAGAGCATGGGAATCCATCTAGATAGCGATTTGGTGACTGATGGGATGATATTTCTCTCATCATTTTAGTTGAGATAGTCAAAGCTTTTACATATAGTAAATGGAGTGGAATATTCCTTTATTCATGAGGCTTCATATAAGTAGCATTACTTGCTATGAAGTTACTTGGTATTTACATATAGAATAATAATTGATGGTCCTAAAGTGAATACAAGACTAATTCACTTGTGGATTTTCTGCTGACTTCATAAATTGCAAGAACACTGGTTGAGTCATTTATTACTGGAAGCAAAGACACATGAATAAATTTAGATTTCCACAGGATTTATTCCATGGTCCCCTGTTCTTTTGTTAAAAAGACAGCCACCTAAAAGAACCTGAAAGACAGAAGGGAGGTATACATTTGTACAGGTATCATGTGTGGAGAAGTCTGGGAATGAAAGCTTTTGCTGTGTGACCAGACTCTGTACAGCTCAAGAAAGACAGAGCATTTTCATTCATTATCATTAGCGCATGATTTATCATTCACGCTTGTGATTTTGCCTCTTGCTTACATTTCCTTTAAGACCTGACAACTTCACACTCACACCCAGAAACCACCCAGCACAGGTTTTGGCTAGAAGTAGGGCTGTAGTGGAATGGCGCAGCAGTAGCTATTTCCGCTGGAAACAGCGTTTCCGCAATTAGTGGCATGGTGTGGCAGAGGCTTTCATTCCACTAGTTTCATTCCGCTACTTCCGCAGTTCTGCTAATTTCATTCCGCTACTTCCACAGGCTTCGCAAAATAGCGGAAACATGACATTTTCACTACTTTTGCCATTCCACCAGCGCTACAAAATAGCGGAACAGCGGTTTTCTGACAGTTTCCACAATTTTTCCGCAATTCCGCAATTTTCAGAATGCCGGCGGAATTAGTGGAATGTCCACAGAAAAGTGCAGGCAATTCTGAAATGGTGGAATGGAATCGTGTTGCGGTAACAGCTGCTGCCACATCAACCCTAGCTAGAAGTATTCAAAAAGAGATGACCATTTGTGCAGCTGCACCCACCAGACATATTTAAAGTCTTGCCTTTGCAATTCTGTCTGTAGCCAACAGTTGACCTGATTTTACAGATATGACCAATTCAAGGTGCAAATGATAGGCCGTTTTTACGTGGACAGTGCAACAGCGCCGATGGATGGAGATGGGTGTGGATGGGTAGGTGAGCAAACCCAGCGAACACCCGGCGGTGCCGAGCAGGGAAACATTTAGGTCCTTTTTACACAGATGCTCTAACACCCATAAAATGGGTGTTACATTTTATTATACAGGTTGCAGAGCAACACTGCAGCCAATCACCATGGGTCCTGTGCACACATGATGCCTCCACCAGGTTCCTCTGGGTGGAGATGGGTGTTGGCTGGTGGATGGGGAGCATTTCCCTGGGTCGAGATGGGTGGGGGTATCTGTGTAAATGCCACTTTCGGTGGGTGTTGGTGAGTGTTTACTCCCGGCCAACACCCATCTCCACCCACACCCACCCACGGAGCAACCGGCAGCCACCCCGAGCTGCGTTAGCAGGAGGGGCGGGGTATAAATTTGCAAAATAAATAAAATAAATAAAATATAATGTGGGGCATGACATATAATGTGGGGCAACCCCCTACGAAGGGGGCCTTTGTAATGACCCTCCCATGGTAGCACGGACCCTGCGCAGGCATGACCTGCTTGCCAGAGCCAGTACACTTGGCAACAGCCATGGCCGTGGTTCGACTACTCCTGTGGTGTGTGTGCTTGGTGCGGGTTCTCTACTGGGTTCCCTATCAGCCCAGTGCCCTGTGCGGTGCCCCTTCATCCCCGCCCAGCCCCCCATAGCGCCCCCCACCCCACAGGGTCCCAGGATGCTGCATCCTTACCGGAGGAGGAGGGGTGGCCTCCATGGGTGGTTGGTTGTCCTTGGATGCTGGATCCTGGGGTGGGGGTGTCGCTTCCTGGTGGAGGGGCCGGTATGGCAATGGGGGTGGGACCATGGGGGGTACAGGCTGGAAGGGTGGCCCCGCCAGCAGGTCCTGTTGCCCTATGTGGGGGAGAGAGACCCCATGGACCAGACCCAGGTAGGGTGGCCGCTGGGGGAACCATGGGTGGCTGAGGTTCAGGGGGGGCACCATCACCAGTGGGAAGCCGCCATGGTGTTGGTCAGCCACCGACCCTCCTTCCATAGCATGGCAGGACCTGTCGCACTTGGGGTCAAGCCACAGGGTCTCCATGGCTTCTCCCATGAGGTCCATGATCCATGCGGCCTGACCCTCCAGCCCATCACAGGCGCGCCGCTGCTTGCACTGGAGGGTGGCAGCCTGTCGCCTGTCGCAGAGGTGCTTGGTGTGGGACCGGGCCATCATGGCAGCCATGATCTCCCGGTCCCTCTACCCCTCTCCTCTGATGAGCTCCCTAGTGAGCACGAGCTCCCTGGTGAGTGTGAGCTCCCGGGGGTGCACCGTGGCTAACCATTGCAATTCCTCCAGCAGCTCCCTGCCAAGGTCCTCCCTCTGGTGCTGGTTCCTGGCCCGCATCTCCCAGTTCTGCTCCATGCTGCCAGCAGCTTCACCCCTCACGTGAACAGGTGCCTGGACAGTGAACGGGAGGTTGGACAGAATGTTAGTGCTTCCGGCCTGTGTGCCCCGCTGCCCACTACTGCATGACCTGGGGTGCATGGTGGGGTGCCCCCCTAGTGTGGCAGCTTCCATAAGCCCTCCTCTGTGGGGTCCCCTTGCCCTGCCCTCTCATGGGATGGCCCCCCGGCAGCTAATCACTGCTGGTGGGTCCCGTGACAGTCAGGTGTGCCGTGGGGGCCGCTGTGGGCCCACCAGCCCCTCTCACCTACCCCTGACACCCCGAGCCCCTGTTGGGCCCTGCTGGTTGTGGTTGCATGCACCCTGCTGCCCCCACCCTGTACCTCTGCTCCCCTCTGCACCCATCCCCCCTGTGGCCCCTTGACCAGTGTGCCCCGCCATGGAGGGTCACCCACCTGTTGGTGGGGGAGCTGCCAGGCCTGCCTCCTCCTCCTCTGCAACTTCCACCTCATGCACCTCCAGGCTACCTTGTGCTGTAATGGGATGGGGGGGCATTAGTGTTTGCCGGCCCCCGACCGCGGCCGTTACACCTCTGTCTGGGCCATTCCCGCTGGGGCGATCATACCTGGATCCTGTTCCTCCACTTCCTGGGGGCTGTCCCAGGTCTCTACTTGCTCTGCACATGCCCCCTGTCCCTTTGGCCAGTAGGCCTGCGGGTGTTGGGGGTGTGCGCTGAGTGTGGTGGTCCAGCACTCTGATCCCCGGGGCACCTCCTCCACCTGTGGCATGAGGATGTCCACTCCTGCTTCCTGGCTGGACTCACCAGGGGCACTTCCCCCCCTGCTCTGTGGGGTCTTCCAGGGGGGGTTGTGTGGTGGCCCTGCGCCTGCCCCTGGCAAAGGCACTGCCATGTGTGTGGGAGGCCACGATGTCCCCATCCATGCAGAGGAACTTGTCCAGCTCCTCCTGGAACTCGGATGTGCGCATGGCCCAGCTGGACTTGAGATTGTTGTCCTTGATATGTTTATATCTGGACCTCAAGTTGGCAACCCAGAGCCCGCACCAGCAGGTAGGTACTGTAGTACTAGGGTGATCCCTGGGGTGGGGGGTGGTTTAACACACACCCCACCCCAGGGATCACCCTACCTCCCCACCCAGGGATTGCCTACCTTTGGCGCTCTGGGCGGCGGCAGTTCGGCGGCTTCAGCGTTGGCTGTGGCTGCCGGCTTCAGCGCTTTCTAGGCCTTTCGGGGAAACCCGGAAGTTTCTCGGAAGGCCTAGAAAGCGCTAAAGTCAGCAGCCACAGCCAGCACTGAAGCCGCCCGGAGTGCCGCCGCCGCCGCCTGGAGCGCCAAAGTTAGGCAATGCCTGAGTGGGGAGGTAGGGTGATCCCTGGTGTGAGGTGTGTGTTAAACCACCCCCCAACCCAGGGATCACCCTAGTACCTGCTGGTGCTGGCTCCAGGTCACTGGTGGCAGCCCAGAACCCGCACTAGTAGGGACTTAGGGTTAAAAAAAAAAAAAAATTTAATCCAGGCTGGGCAGGGTGGGTGGGGGGTGCCCCCTCTTCCACCCACACAGCCTGGGAGGGGGAGGGGGGAGATATATTTTTTTTCCCCATTGATTTCAATGGGGACAGTTCCCCATTGAAATCAATGCAATAAATCTGGCACTGGTAATCTGGTTTTAATCTGGTAATCTGTTTTTTTGTAAACTGGTAATCAGTAAAACCGGTAACCAGTATTTGGCCTGATGTCCCACCCCTAGTAAATTCCAGCTCCTATGACACTTTCAGCAACAGTTGATGGGGGACTATTAACATCAAGAAAGACATAGAGCTATGGTACTAAGATTTGCTGTTTGCTGTGTTTCTGATGTCATCAGAAGATGAATTCAAGTTTTAGCAAGGAATCAGAAGCATGTATTTAAGAGTTTGCACTTTTAAATTATATTTCTTGTTATATAAATTTTGCGTACCTTTCATGCTTGTGAACAATTCAGACAGAGAAGCAAAGTGTTTCGAATGATATCTCTTATTGGAATAACTGCTGTTGGTGAAAATAAACTAGCTTTCGGGCCACACAGAGCCCTTCCTCAGGCATGTAACATAGCCAGTGAAAATGTAAATAATTCCACATTATCATTTCTTAATAACTTTACACAGTTTTGAGTTTACTGTGTCAAGTGGCTTAGTATAGCTTCTATACCATGAACAATAATACTGATGAAACATGGAAGTAGGTTTCTAAAACCCCTCATATATCACATTTACATATATGGTCCTAATTCAAAATAATTCAAGCCCCAAATGGCTAAATGTCCTAGTTTCTTACAGATTCTACAAATTTCCAGGGCTCTTTCGCCATATTGAAACCTTTCAGAGCTGTCTCAATTCCACAAACTAGGGAAAAGCTATGTCCCATCTATTTGATTTGTTTGTGTGCTGTCTGATGTGCTGACCCAATTGCTGTTCAGTATTCAGTGAGTCATGCTGCCACCAACAGTAGGAGCCTCAGAGAAATGAGAGCTGGAGAATGATTTAATGTTCATCCAAAGTGTAAGGGGTTCAGCCAAACCACAGAGCTAATGATCACTGATGAAGCTGGCCCAAAAGTTAAAGGCAACAACTTGATAACTTGATAGATTGGCAGAATCTGTTCGTGTTTTTTGAAGTTTGAGTTATGTTTACATGGACATAAATCATTTCCTTCCTACTTGAATTGCCTCCCATCCAATTAGCTATTCCACAGGAGCAAAGAGCCATTGGAGCTAAAGCACTGAAAAGCAGGCAGTTCATCAGTAGAGACCTGCAGAGGGAAAAGCAACAGGAAAAAGACTAAACCAGAGAAGGGGATTGAAAGATAGATGATACCCCTCCAAATCTCTGAAAACATTCCACCACATCAATAGAAAATAAAATGTATGCCTTATTTACCTGCACATTTTGCAGTAGCTATTTCCCAGATGATGGTGTACCTGTCAATTTGCAGATGAAGACAATAAACATTTAATCCTTGCATGCCACCACATTAATTACAGACAAATTAGACATGGATTAATGTCATGTGCCATTTCAAAAATCTGTGTTTTCCTCAGATTCAGCCAAGGGGGGAAAAACCTGACCAAAAAGGAAGCAAACAAACAGCAAAAGGAGGAACAGAATAAGTTAATGGAAAGGTTGCATGAAAATCAAATACTATTATTAAGATAACACTTGAGTAACAGAAAGCTTTACAGAACAGCAAAATTAAGAGGTCAGAAGAAGAAAAATCAGTATCCAAACTGGCTAGGCAAAATGAAGAACTTCTATTACTTATATAGTCCGACACATCTGATTTTTTTGTATGCTAGAACAATATAAAGCGATAGAACTATACTAAGGTAAATATAAAACTAATACTTCTCATTCAAAACAATGTTAAGAGAATTGCCAGTTATGTGTATTATTGTAAATAATCAAAATGGCACTACGTATGTGTGACAGAGCAAAGCCTCATTTGGTGATTGGCCCTTTTAGAGGCCAACTCTGTGCCTGAGAGGCACTCCTGAGTAGGGTGTGGCAAAACCAGCCCAGAAGTCAAAAGCCTCTAACCAACACAGAGGAAGAGAGGCTGCAGAGAAGACTGGAACTAGGGGAGTTCTGTCTCCAGACATAGTGACCAGTAGAGCCTGGTCAGGGTGGGAGGCTCGATATGGACATTGTGGGGTAAGTCAGTGCGAGAACCTGCCTGAGGTTTGTAAATAGTTTATATTTGTATATGACCATTTTTACATGGATGGAGGTGGGTGGGGGGATGGGTGTTTTGCTGCGGTGGGTGTAGGTGGGTATGTGGCCATTTACACGGACACACACACACCCCACTTCCACCCACCTCCACCCATGGAACCTCCTCTGGTTTTCCAGAGGGCCCCATGGATGGAGATGGGTGGGTGATGGTTGTAGGTGTGTGTGTGTCGGGAGCACATATGCGCAAACAAACACCCACCGCTGGCCTTGTACATGGATGCCCCTCCCCAACATCTGCTGGAACACCAGCAGGGGGGTGAGGGGTCTGTGTAAAAATGGCCTACATGGTGGAGGATCACTACACAATGTGAATAAATGTACTTTTGGGTGATAATTCCCAGTTTAGACCTGGCTGTTTGAGGGTCTGATCCTGAGGGGAACTACCTGGGCCAGGGCCCACCCATTCATAGTATGACAGATGAGGGTGAGTCAGAACCCATTGATTCTTTAGGTGAACTAAGCTAAAAGTGTGAAAGACATAACTGTTTTCAAGAGCTCATTGTCCTCTTTTTGTTTCTCTTGCTGCCAGCCCTTCCAATCCTGTCAAGATGAGGCATAAAAAATTTCCACTGCAGGTAAACAACTTGAGTTTGTTTGCTTAAGGGGCTTCAGGGACTGGCTTACAGACACACAGACATAGGATATTTTCAGATGTTACGAGATTACGCTCAACCACGGACAATCCCCTGTGGTGGCAAATAGTCCCATAATGTCTGGTTGCTCGCCGCCAGATATTCACCACGGTGAACCACCGGCGGTGAGCAAAATAACTACGCTTTTGAGGATGGTCTGAACACCATCTCCGAAAACGTGGTTAATTGAACCGTCCCAGACTCCGGGACGGAATCAGGCACAGCGGCCATATTGGCCGCTGCCCAGCCCATCTGCAGGCGGGTGGGCTGCTGGGGGAGCATGGGGGGGACGGGGCTGTGTGGCCCATGTGTTGTGCCGCACAGCCCTGCCCCCTCCCCAGATTCCCCACCAGAATCAGCCGGCTCGTCTGTTGACGGGCTGTTTTGATTCTGGCGGGGAATCAAAAAGTGATTCCTTGACAGGGCCAATAGGCACCCCATCACGTCTGAAATCACCCACATCCTTTCCTGATTATGTCTGTGCATTTCTAGGGCCACTCAGCAGCCACAGAAATCTAGGCAGAACAAAACCTGTCTTTCCTGTCCCATCCTTGCTCCCCTTCCTCATCTGTTCCCATCTCACCAACCTGTCTCCTCATCTGTTCCCATCTTCCAGTCTTGCCTTCTACCTGCCTCTGAGCTTCACCCACCTCTCATCCTCCTTTGAATTGACTTCATGGCTTCAACCATTACACCAGCTTTAGACCATGATTCTGCTTCTTGCCTTGGCCCCAATTCTTGACCCAGCCCTGCTCCTGAATCTCCACATTGGCCCCTTGTCTTGTGTATCCCGTACTGACCCTGCTAGATCTCCAAGTCCCAAATTCAATCCTGGAATGTGCCCGTGTCCCAGACTCAGATGACTCTGCAAATCTCTACTAAAACTCTGATTTTGGGAAGGGAAGTAATACAACCAGAAACCATATTTCAAAATGACACCCTGCAGTGGAAGATATATTTTTACATATGTTCATATATTTGAAAGTTCAGTATTGTTTGAAAAATTGGATTAGATTTCAATCTGATTTTGCTTCATAAGAAATCTTTCATCCATCACCCATGTGCAGCCAAGTTATTACTTCACATGTATGTTCTGGAGCTGAGAGTTGTGATCATTCTGTCATGAGTGGGTTAGTTGTGGGCCAGTTCAAATTAGTGCACTAGCTTTTTAATTGGTGGAGGTTTGGGCATTCATCTCAGTTTGGTTACATGCAAGGAGTTTGATTCAATCACTAGGTCCAGCACTAAAGAAAAGTAATCCAGTTGTGTTGAGTGTTGTTAATCACAGACTAGAACAGCTCATGCTTGGAACAGCAAATTTAGAAGTAATAGAAACAAGGCGCCAACCTGGAAAAGGTAACTATTCCCTAACCAGTGCTATGACTATAAGTGTTTTTCCATGTGCACTTATAAAAAAAAAATCATTACACATCCTGCTACGCATCAACAGTGAAGCAGAAAAAACAATATAAATACCTACACTTCCCTAAACCCATTTTCCACAACTGAAACCCTAGTCTAGTAATTTAAATAGTTTCTAATTAGGGTCCTTGGTTATTCAGTGTAAATTAATGTATTTTAAAACTGACAGTACTGATGTAGATGGGGAAGGATGACTCACTCTGCTACAGGAAGGTCTACAGCCTGTACTATAGAAGTGATCAAAATGGAGCATTCTCCAACCAAGAGAACACTTCACACTGGAACTGTATGGGACTGAGTCTTCCCCATAAATCTAGTCAAACTAAGCCACACAAAAAATTACCTTTAACTGGGCAGCATTACCCCACATCAGGCAGCCTTACTGCGAGATACAGTGCACTGTATGCCTGGCAGCTGCCAGATGTTCACCCCATCCCGAGGCGGGGTGGGCATCTGGCTACTATGTCCTGCATCCTCAGAAAAAGGTCAGGGACACAGGAAGTAGAATCCATGCCTAAAGTGGGGTAAGGCTGCCCAACTCAAGGTAGTGTGCCGCCGCTCATGTGCTCGGTCCCAATCTGACCTGCCCAGCAGTGAGGTCTGCCAGGGGTTTTTTATTGGCAGGCACTGGCACCATTCCCACGTGGCCATGTCATGGCCGAGGTGGGATAGTGGGTAGGCTGAGGGAGGGTGGATGGGGCAGGGATGGGTGCCTGCATGTGCAGTTTTGTCATGGACTTCAATGGGTTCAGAATTGCAACTTGAATTTCTTAGGCCATTTTTACACTAGGTGTTACCACGCAAGTACACCCATCCCCCACATGTGCAAACATCTGTTTAAGAGGTGGGTGCATGTGTGCTCCTGTGACCCATGCACCCCAATGTACTCTCACCCACCTCCCTACACGGAGCAACCAGAAAAAAGCCGGGTTCCTCCATGTGGGGGCATGGGTGGAGAAGGGTGTTCACCCCTCACTGGCCTGTGTGCACAAGGCAGTACATTCACCCATGGGACAGGTCCACCAAAACCATGCAGAAAAGGCCACTCAAGGGATAGACAGACACAACACCCACTTGGGAACCACCATCCTCCCCCCCCCCCAAAAAAAAAGAAAATAGCCAGCGCCATGGAAAAACATGGCAACAGTCAGGTAAAGTGCACTACACCCCAGGCATGGCTGGTGGATGCTGCCCCAAGGAGCCAGGGAGGGTATCTGACAGCTGACAGGTACCATGTCCCGTGGCAGTCAAGCACCAGCATAGCTTCCTACACACACACACACACACATACCAAGAACCAGATGGGACATAGACATGGTCCCCTCTGACAGCCAGTCAAGCCAACAGATGGCAGATGACAGTTATGCCTTCCCATAACAAGAGAGCCCCAGCTCTGTTCCCACCCCTAACACATCCGTCAGGTTGGCCCAGTGCACAATGCCATTCCACGGAGAGGGGAGATCATGGCCACCATTCCATTCATGGAATCTCTCTCAACGCCATGTACACCATGTTTATAGTCACCCATAGAGTTGTGCCAGGGCATTTCCCCTCAAGATGGAAAAAGCCACCAGGTTAAATGGTAAGCTCAGAGATCATGGCCAGGAAGGGAAAGTACAGGCCACAGGTGTGAAACGCAATCCCCTTGCCCTCTCCCAAGAGGATATCAATCAGACAGTGGGGACGGGGCTCCTCTCCATTTGGTTCCCACCAAAATTTAAGGGCAGTCCTCTTAACAGCTGTAGCAAAGAAGAAAGGCAGTCATCATAGGCCCAATGGGTATGTAAAGAAGAAACAACACACATATATGTCTGTTAACCATAGTGTGTTTATATAATGCAGTGAATCAATATACGTGCATATATACATTTAGATGGGTGCAGACCATTGAGGGTAATTTGGGGAAGCAGTTGACTGCTTACTGTCCACTGTCCATGTGGGCAATGTGGTGAGAAAATGGTGTTCTGGTTCCGGTGGGATAAGTACCAGTGTTCTGGTACCACCTCTCTGTGCCACCACAGCCCCATTGGAATAGGGGCACCAGATCATCCACAAGAGGAGGGAGAGGATAGTCAAGAGGATAGTCACATACACACACAGGTCTCACAGATATCGTGTAGTGTGCATGCTGCTATCACTAGTATGGGGGCCTTATCCAGGTCAAATTCATTATGATTCCACAAGAGGCACCACCGCATTTTCAGAACCCCAAATAGACACTCCACAATAAAGCGGGTGGAGCACAGCTTGGCATTAAAGATCACTGCTGCATGTGTTCATGGCACGAGTTACACCTTCATCAACCATGGCGTGATTGGATAGGCTGGATCTCTGATGATAATGGGATGCATGGACACATCCTCAGTAACGCTATATATATTAGGGGCAATTTTCCTTATGTACATCCATGCAAAGAATGGCAACATTCAAAGGATCCTCACATTGTGATTCCTTCCCAACACTCCGGTAAAGACGTCCATGAAGTGGCCCCTGTGGACCACAATGGCTTGTAGGGACATGGAGAACTGAACCTTTCTGTTCAGATAGTCATCCTGCTGTTTGGGGGATGGATTATGGGAATGTGGATGCCATCTATGGCCCAGATGCAGTGGGGAAAGCCCATTGTGGCAAAGCCATTAATCACCTGCTCAGGCTCAACCAGCTGGATCACCCACCCCCCAGGTTCCTCAACAATAGTTGTGCACACATCGATGAGGAACTTGGCTACCGTGGAGGTTCCCATCCCAAATTGCTGTGCCACAATGCAGCAGGAATCAAGGGTCACCAGCCTCCAAATGGCTACAGCCACATGTTTTCTCACTGTTATGGGGTCCATTATGTTTGTGGTCTCCTTCTCCAGGTATGACCGGAGGATACCAGTGAGGCGGAATAGTAGACTGTGAGGCATTCTGAAATGCTCAGTTGTAGACTTAAGTTTTGGCCCTGGGAAAAGTTTGGACCAAATATCGGGATCTTATCACTTTGGTTCTCCTGTACTTAACCACTTCAATAGGAGAGAAAACTTTTTCTTACCAGACTGCTGAAATAAAGTCAAAACTCTGATCTTAGTTACTTAGTTTTACTTAATAAGTTATAAAGTACATTTACAATATTAGTTTCTGAATTACAAAGAGAGAGAGATTAAGATAGTCCTTAGTTCAAGATAGAAAATAAGTTCTTTGCAAAGAAGATGGAACAGAATAGAGCATCTCATAAAGACACTAGACTCTGAACAAAGAAGTGCATTTTTAGCCTGGTTTATATAGAACTTTAGGCGGTAAAAGAATGTATGACATAAAGCAGTTGGATAACATCCAACTGTGTTAGCGCTTATTTGACTCATCAAATTCTTCAAATGCAAAGGAGACCTTTTACTTAGTTTCTTGCCTAAAGTAGAACATTCCATATTGCATATAGCTACTAAACTAGGGGAAAAGGCATCTACGCAAAATACAAATCAGAGCACTTTGCATACAGGTGATCTCAGCAGATTACAAAGTCCACTGGTCATTTGCCCAGTTGGCCAGGATGATCTCCCACCAGTCCTCGCTCCTGAACTGGACCCACACCCTTTTATCTGAGGGGATGGTTTGGTGAATGCTGTAGATGATCATGACCAGAGTAACATTTGTTGTCAGGAACTGGGCTGCAAGGGAAAACCACTCAGCATGGTGTCCATCCGCATTTGCCTGGCACGTTTGGACCGCCTTACTGCCCACAATCTGATCCGTGCCCTTTTCCATCTGTGAGATATACTGTTGCCATAGAGGCTCAGACTGTTCTGTGTGTCCATCATGGAGGTCCAGCACTGAGCTGCGTGCTGGAACCACAGTATGCATGCTGTCTGCGTATTGCAGATGCTCCTGAACAGCACCTCAGCAGTCTGCAAGAACGGTTGAAGCACTGCACCAATCTCATCAGCCATAGCTGCCATGGATGGAATTCACAGATGGGATAGAGTGCTCCCTCTATGTGACTTTTTATTGGGGTTACCCCTTGTCTGTGGACTGTGTATCAGCTCTGGTGTGTTTGTAAATGTCCCACCCATTTCTCTCACCCTAGCCTTGCTGTGATGATCCGCATGAAGCCTGGCAGTGACCCTGGCCACACACCCCATGTGCCCTTACTTGGCTCAACAGTGCCATGGAGGAGGAGGTAGTGTCGATCCCTGTAAGTGTATTCCACATCTTGATCTTGTCCCTGTTAGGCCATGACCTGCATCTTGCTCCATGATGGGGCAGGTGCAATGATGATCATGGACTGGTCAGCCCAAAGCTTCCATAGAACTACCTATGGGTGCACTGAGATGCATGTATGGGCTGTGTGAAACTGTGTTCTGTGCACCTACCCCCATCTACTACTAATGAACATTTATTTTGTTCTTTTCACAATTGATATTCTTATAGCCCTACAGGTCCCAGAAGGTATTGCCCAGGACCTTCAGTGGGCTGCAGCGGATTTCAAGGAGGGCAATCAGAATTACAGGGAGGCCCATGAGTGACCTCACTTTCATTACACCCACCCTTTCCCCCTGTGGGCTATGTGGGAATGTGGGCTGAGGGGCGCATGCTTCATTGGGATCCCTCTTCTTTCTTTCAGTGCAAATACTCATGCAGGAGAGGACTAAGTGGAGAGAGGTCCTGGTGGTCCTCCTGGACATATGCCACCAGGTGCACAACATCTCTCAGGTCCAGAGTGCTCACTGGCGCAGGGCCTGAGGGAGTAGAGGTGTGAACCAGGGCCTCATGTTGTTTTTGTTTTTTCATTTTTGTTATTTAAATATGTAATTTTTGTTTTCATAAATATCAAATTGTCATTTTTGTTGTTGCTTTTGTTTTTGTTTTCCATTGGTTTCAATGGAAAACACATTTTTGGCAGTACCGTTTTTATTTTTCATTATATGTGGCTGACTCTTGGAATGATTATACCTCCAATGAAAGGCATTATTTGTACCCAATTCCAAAAAGATTTGATAAGGAATATAATTTTAGAAGCAGTTGAATTATTTTATTTTGCAAAAATCTTCATATACATTCTTAGGTGTAACTTCTTTGTCTCACATTTAAAGTAGATGAAACTTGGTACTTTTATACCCCTTACCATAATTATTATCTCTGAAAACTTTCAGAAGGATTGGATAATTGGTCCTGGTGGTAAAGGAAATTAACGTATAAATGTACATCTGATTGCAACATCTTTGTAGTCCAACTAGTGTACATGAAATATGGCTGAGATGTAGATCACACTTTCACAATCAGTTCTGTTAAATAGCAGAGAGATGTGATAAAGGGTTCCAATTTTATATGCCTGTACAGCATATGCAGAGAAGGAGCCTATGCCAGGGATTCTCTTATGTGTCACTGTAGTATAAAAGATCAATTTGAGATGCCAATTGGCCAGCAGACATGTCAACCAAATATTCTCATCCTGTGCTGTAATCATCCCAACATCTCTCCCCCACTTGTTACTGGGAAGTCAGAAGCATCTGTTTAGGAAAGAGCCAATAGAGATTCTCTTATGTCCTCTGTCACAGTGCTTCAGAATGTGATTGTGATGATAATTGGACAGCCTGGATGTGTAACCTATGTCTCCTGATTTCTGGGATGCTATCCCCAAAGTCCCAATGTCAGGTATCCTGTATATAAGCATATATTTTTGACCATCTGTGTTTCAATATATTGAAAATCAGAATTGGCCTCTCTGTATGATGAATTTCTAAAGAGCTGTCCTATAGTGACCTTTCTACTGAACGCTTGACCATATACTGGAATAGGAGATGTAGTCAGCCTGTATACTGGAATAGAAGATGTAATTAGCCAGTCAAAGATACAAAGATACAAATACTTTATTTGCGTGACCATATAGGTCCTTGCATACAACAATTAAACATAAAACCACACGTCATATTTAACTAAACAGAACCTGCTGTTTAAAGATTATATGACATCAAAAAACATTAAAACATAATAAAGAGACGTAGCTATATAGCTACTCAAAGACCACACTATACTTGCCATAATGTTATTTACAACAAATATTTCCCATAGCTAGGAGAAATGAAGACTTCCTATTCTCCCTGGGGGGGGTTAGCCACCTCAGGAATTGATTTACTTTCCAGAAAATGAGCTCTGACCTGAAAGGCTTCCACCCGGAAGCCCATCACTGCCGATGTTGTGTCCTTATAAACATCCCCTAAGAACACTCTCAATAGTTCCAATGGGGATCTCCCTGGGAATTTTCCCATAATCTCTCCCAGCCAACGACTCCTTGGCCCATCATACAAATGACACTCCCCCAGAATATGCTCGACAGTCTCTGCCGTCATTTCGTCGAAGGGGCAGGACCTTAAGGCAAGGGGAATACCCTGATATCTCCCTTCTAAAAGCCTAGTAGGCAAGACATTCATCCGTGCCCTCAAAAATAAGTATATCTTCCTATACCCACAAGGCCTACCCAGGTATACTGCCATTTCTGGGAGGGCGGGAGCTATACTTCTGTAGTGAGCCATTGAGCTCATCCTGGCAATCTTAGAATAATCCACCTGCCTGCTAATATCCTGGAGCCTGGATTTGATCACTATTTTGGCCACCTTTTCCCCTTTTTTCACTAACTCCTCCACAGACAAGCCCAGAGATGCTACCTTAGATCTAATCTGAGAACCCCATGTATTTACAAATGGGTCCTCCCGCCTCTGAGCAAAAAGATCCTGGCTAACTGGCATGAGGTTAAAAAAAATTATTCTCAGTCACAAAATTATGGCCTGGGTCCACACAGTACAGCTCCAAGGAATTACCCCAGTCTCCAGTCTTATCACCGCTGATGGCACGCTATTCGGGATAGCCAACAGGCACTGTACACATCTGGCCTGGACCTTGTCCAGCTCCTGGGCAAAGTCCAGGGCCCATAGTTTGGCACCATACAGTAACTGGGCCCTGATTTTAATATCTAGTATCTGTAATGCTATCCCCAGAAAAAAACCCTCTCTCTTATGAAAACATCATATGAGCGATATTATATTTCCCCTCGTGCGACCGAGTACTAAATTTTTTTGTTGAATCCAGCGCATGGAGGCATTAAACCAGATACCCAGTAACCTGTGCCAAAAAATAGCCATCTATTTGCCAGTGTCAAACTTTCCTTGATCTCCCAAAAACCAACACCTTTGACTTGCCATGATTTAGGGTTAGCTTATTTGCCCTACAGTAATCCCCTAAAGCAGTCAGCTGTCTCCTCAGACCAACTTGCATCTGGGACATCAAGACTGCATCGTCTGCATAAAGCAGACACCCTGTAGGATGAGTGCCCAACATGGGGGGGTGATGAGACCCTCTAGCCATGAGAGGCACTAAATCATTTATATAAAAAATAAAAAGAAACGGGACAATGACACATCCTTGTCTAACTCCTGAGGGAACTCTCAGGCTACCTGAACAATTGGCCCTGGAGTCCAAACGGACCACCAATGATGTGTTACCATATATTGCTCTAATTAGTCCAAGCAGACGCCTATCAATAGAGGAAGTCTCAAGTTTTTGCCACAATCTAGATCTATCAATTTTGTCAAAGGTCGCTTTAAAGTCTATAAAGGCACAAAACAGTTTTCCCCTGCGCTGTGTATATTTATTGGCCAAGAAACTCAGCATACTACATTGGTCGATAGTAGATCGACCTTCTGCAAAACCGGCCTGCTCAGGCAAGATCACAGACTCCCTTATTAACCAATCCTGCAAGTGGCCCAACAGATACCTAGCATACAGCTTACTTGGTATGCTCAAGAGGTTTATGGGCCTATAATTAGAGGGCACATTTCGAGCTCCACTCTTATAAATGGGCACCACTATTGCTTCCCACCAGTCACTTGGAATCTTACCAGTCCGGTTGATTGAGGAAAACAAGGAGGCCAAAACTGGCGCCCACCAGTCGATTAGCCAGTCTGCCTCTTAAAGAAATCAACATTCACTGTTGACTAGAGTCATGAGATGTGACTCCCAAGCAGGGCAGGAAGAGGCCTTGTTTGTTTGGATTTTACTCATTGTTAAATCCTATCTTAGATTATAGTAACCCATTTATTATGTATTAACAGGCTTCTTACTATGTACTCTGATAAAACCCTCCCTGTCCGCAGTTTTCACCTGACGTCATTTTTAGCTGACTTCCAAGCAATTTTCATTCTATAAGAAGGGAGAGGAGAGATGAATTTTTCAGAAACAGGGCCTTCCTTGGAGTTTTTCTCACATCCATATGGCAGTATGGGACAAAGATCTGGGTGAATATGAATGTATTTCTATTGATGCATTGAGCCAACCATAAGCAATAATACTTAGAGCATATGTTATATCTTATAGATGTTAAGATCTTTGAACTTAATAGAGCTGTTCCTTGAAAAGAAATGTCTTCTCAAACCATGTATTTTTAACTGACACTGTTTCTCTTGTACTATGTCTTTATTTGAACTTAAATAAACTATTGGTTTATATTTATAATACTCCTTGTCTCATGGCTTCATTTATAAATGAATTGTCTTTACAATACTTAGCTGAGCTGGCTGGCTTATTAGCAAAGTGTAAACTGAGTTTCCACATATTGGAAAAGAGTACCCTATATCCATACCAGATCATGTCAGACCTGGACCACTAAGCGCATTTTACTTTGAGGAACTGAGGCACAAACGCACCACCAGTTATGTTCCTTCTATGCCTGCCTGAGGGCCACCCCCTAATGCCCACCTCAAAGCCACTACCGATTGGTCCTGTAAAGCTGGAAGCATGCAGTAATTGGCCAGTGAATGTGTCTGTCAATCTTTTGGGTTGTTCCACATCCTCCCTCCTATAGCCTCCCTTGCCCTGCCATGCAAGATGCATGCCTCTGACTGGCATTGAATGTGCTGCTATTTATCTGAATAATGTTCTTCAAGGGGACAACCTCAATTGCTTATAAAATTGGGTCCCTTTATCTAATTGTCCTGTAGTTTGGTAGAGATGACACTGAAGGTATGTGGTATATTCCTGCCAAATGTCTTGTAAACAGGACAGAATACAGAAATGTTACAGCTGAAAATGTATTTTCAAGTTAATGTTTTATACCATCAGGACCCTTTATCCAATCTTTCTGAAAATTGACAGGCTTGTTAAGCTTTTGGAGGGACATAATATACACAGGTTTTATTCAAATTGGATGGTAGATAAAGAGGTTGTAACCATGAATGTGTATGGAGCTTTTCTTAAAATCACAACATACAATTGTTTCTAAAATAGGTTTCTATTATCTAATCTTTTCAGTACACATAGTGCCCTCCATTAGGGGGTACAATATCCCCAAATCTCATTAGAATTGAATAAGAATAAAAAAAGTTATAGCCAGAAATACATTTTTCAGTTTTTCCCCTTTATTTCAAAAAAAATAATTGTTTCTATTTTTGTTATTATTATTTGTTGTTTTCATTATTGCAATAAAAATAATGAAAATTACAATTTTCATTATCATTATTTTAATAACAAAATCGACATGCACACCCCTAATCCCCAATTGTCTGTCAAACTTAAATGTTAAATCTAATTTTGGTCCACACATGAACGCTTGGTCTGGGATTGGTCCCTAGCCCTTGCTGTTTTTCCATCCTATATTGTCTGTTTTAAAATTTTAAGGTGGGTGTGGATTGATGGAAGGGTTCCTCTTTTTTTTTCTCTTGCTACAGTGCATTTTTAAATGGTCCAAGACTCCACATATGGACACCTGTTCTGAGTCTGGTCCCCTTGCTGTTTTTCCACCTATATTTTCTGCTTTTTAATTTTAAGAAGGGTGTGGACTGGTGGAAGTTTTTCTCCTTTTTTTTCTCTTGCTGCAGTGCATTTTAAAACAGTCCCTGCAGTTTGGTGTTTGTGTTGGTGTGGAATGGGGATGTGGCTTTTTTTCCCTGCAAGCAAGAAGGCCACTTGTTGGATAATGTCTATTCTACCCTGCCTTGCTTGGATGACTGTAGCAGCTGGCTTTTACCCTGTAGCAGAATTGTGCAGCATCTAGCATGGCTGAGGTCTTGGTGGAGATGGGGGAAAACCCCATGCTGCATTTATGGTGTGCGTTTAGAACAATAATATTGTTGGTTTTTTTGAACTTTCCATGTATTTTGACTGTGGTTTTCTTTGTTGAACAAGCTTGATTTATTAAGGTGGTTTGCCTTGATTGCTATGTGTTTGTAGGCACTGGCACTGCTCTCCCCACCCACCAGGTATGCAGAGGCAATTTTGTGGGCCCAGCTGGAGCTAGGCATGACTGCCCTGTCTCCTCTCTTTTAAAATGGGTGATCCCTTGCTGTTTTCGACCCTAATTGCCTGCTTTCTAATTTTAAAAGGGGCGGGGGGGAGGACTGATGGAAGGGTTTCTCTTTTTCTCTTAAATTTTCGTTGCATTTTAAAATGACCCCAGACCTTTTGCAGTTTGTGTGTAGGTGGCTTTTCTGTTTTATCTTTTTTATTATTAAGCATTCTAAACATTATGCAATTAAGCTATGCAACTATAGAAGTAATGCAATTATGCAATTTAATTACTGTGGCTTTTTATTATTAAGCATTTATATAGCACCAGCAGTGTACCTGGCTGGTGCTGTACAATTTTTGTTATTGGAGACGGGACCCTGGCACAGTGGGCTTGCAAACTAAGAAGGACAAGGATGAGGAGAACACAGAAAGAGACAGACAGACAGACACACACACACATTGCAGCATTACAGATGGGGAACTGAGGCTGTAAATTTCCACATAATAGTGTTGGGATAAGATGGTTTGCTATGCATGAAGCAGCACTGCTCCCCCCCAAGATTGACAAGATCCGTCGGGATATTGCCCCCCCCCCCCCCCCGCTCCTTTCCTAAGCATGTGCAGAGGCCATTTTGTGTGGGCCCACTGGCCATGGCTACTCTTGTTGAAAATGGTCCCTTTGCAGTTTGGTGGGATGTGGCAGGCTTTTCTGCAAGAAGGTCATGCCACATGTTGGTTAGCTAATGGCTACCCTCCCCTGTACCCTACCTGGCTACAGCAGTTGCCTTTTACACTGCAACAGAACTGTGTGTGCAGCATGCTTGAGGTCTTGGGGGAGAAGTGGAACTCTATGCTTCTGCTTGCTTTTATGGAGTGCTAAGGGCTTCACATAATATTGTTGGATTAAGATGGTTTGCTTTGCTTGCTCTGTGTTTCCATGATGAAGTATTGATGCTTTCCCGCTCCTTTCCCAAGCATGTGCAGAGGCCATTTTGTGTGGGTCTACTGGCCATGGCTACTCTTGTTTAAAATGGTCCCTTTGCTGGCTGACTATTTTAAACAAGAGGCTTGCTGACCAAGGCTGCAAATTTCCATATTCATTTCAAAATTTGGGTTGGCTAGGCTCTACCGACCATTGGTTAGGCTCCGCCTTCCATTGACTATGCCTTGTTGGCCTGGCCCCTCCCACTTCCAGCCCCACTCTGTGCCCTACCAGCCTTGGAAACCACCAGTCACCACTGGCCCATGGGTTGCATGCTGTTGCGAGGGAGTTTGCGCTTCTTGGCATCCAGCTGTTTCGCAGGTGTCTGGTGGCTTGAGCGCCACTTCTGTTGCTATACTGTGCCTTCCCCCATCCCTCCTCCCCCACATGCACAGAGTCTGGCGGGGAATGGGCAGTGATGGTGGATGTGGCTTCAGATGACCTTTATTCACCATGTTGCCATGTCATGCAGAGGGGCGTGGCCTTCCTCAAACTGGTGAAGTGGCTGTCCGTGTAAACTGTGAGCATGTTTGATTAGGTCAGGTGGCTGGGTGTTGGGTGCATTGGTGCTGTGACCACCTGTGACTCTCCCATGACCTCCCTGGTCGGCATCAATTTGGATCCCTCCCCACTCACCCATGATGAGTGGGCAGTGCACGGTTGCTCCACCCCTCCCCCACAGACTCACCCCTAGCCATGTCCATTGAAAAACAGCCTTAAAGAGGAAAAAATCTCATGACACATTCAATAGACCTAACCACCCTAACAGCAAGGAACTTGCTCTGACCACTAGATAACAATGTCTCACATGATATGCATGGGAAAATTCACTATAAATATATTTCCAGAGCTACTGGCAAGAACATGACACAACTAATACAATGTGCCCTGATGAGTTGGCTATCTGTGAAAAACTGTAACTTTAAAGTTATATAAACATGACATTGTAAAAATAAAACAATTACAGTACTATTATCTGAATTTGCATATATTCTTATAACTCAACCTATGGCACTTCCCAAATAATTATTAAATTTTCTTCTGTATTTATTTCACAAATTAAGGCAGGGACCACAAGATAATTCATTTCCCCCATCTTTATAATTTTAAAGTCTGAAGTTGGTATTATCATTTGCCTAGCAAAAACATAATAAAACATTCCATTATTAGAGGAAATTTTAGAACAGTTTCTCTACAGATACTATGCAAATCAGAATTTTCCACAGGATTCTACTTTTCCTAAACACATTAGCGATAATAGCAAAATTAACCTTCTTTTAATACATTTCCTCTCTTGAGCCTTTACAGTACATTAAAAACACTCTCTCATTACAGTGAGACATTTATCTTTTATAAACCCACAAACTAGAGACAGGATTGGTTGCCTTCCTTATTAAGGTAATAAAGTGAAGCAGAAATTCTGCAGATGTGTGCTGTTTGTTTTTCACACTTACCTGAAATGCTGCAGATGTATGTTGTTGGTTTTGTTGGCTATTCTCCATATAAACCATTCAAGTTCAGGGGCGATATTGAAAAGAGGCAGAAGAAATTCTTCATAGAAGCAATTTGTGATTTTCTGAAGTTCACCATTCATCATTAACCCTGCTTTGTTGGTCCAGCATTAACACCGCTCTGTGAATCAGTGGTGGCTTGCTATAAAGGAAGAGGGTCTTTGGCATAAGAGGGAGAAGAACACGTATAAGCACACAAAACAATTCAAAGAGACTGGAAGAGATTAATCAGTAGTATGTGGTGTACATAAGTATTTATTAATAGCCATCATATTTTTGTTTATGACTAGAGATGTGTATATTTGTATCCAAATAACAGAATGGGAATACTTGAGACCTGCTCTTCTAAAACATGAATTGTCTGTCAAGATACAGTTCTTGAATCAGTTTCCAGGGCCAAAAACCAAAATACCTCACTGCTATACAGTGAAATCCACTTAAGTCGAACTTGCATAACTTGAATATCTGGATATATGGAATTAATTTTTCTCCAGCTGCAGATCTATGGGGATTAGATCTGGATTAGACAGAATGGTTTACGTGGAATGAAAAAGAAGCACCACTAGAAGCAGGAGGTTGGCTCTTCCAGGGTTGAAATGCCTGCAGGGTCAGTTGGTGGAATATACCCATAAGAACATAAGAAGTGCCGTACCTGTTGACCTCAATAATCACTCCATCAATAACCTCGTGGCCCTTTGGAACATCTTGCTGGGTGAGACCATTGATCAGGTGGTTCCTAAGTATCTGCTCCTGGCGTTTTGTCACCCGAGGTCCCCGTGGTTCATGGAGAACCTGGGGTGGCTGAAGCACGAAGGGCAGTGGTTGGAGCAACAGTGGTGCCGTACCCACACCCAAAACAATTGATTGCAACATAGAGCATTTGTAAAGACCTATGCCTTGGCTGTGTGTGCAGCAAAGAAACAGTTCATTGCTGCCCTTTGCTGCCCTCATAGCATCCACTCAGTCTCATCCAACAGAGCTGTTCCAGGTAATGAGGGGGTTGGTTGGTCCACCCTGTTTCTGCCTGGAACCAGAGTAATCTAATGTGTTTTAGATTGTGTTGAATTGTATTTTATGATTGGAAGCCACCCCGAGCTGTGTTCAGGAGGGTGCGGGGTATAAATTTAATAAAAATAAATAAATAAATCTAAGGTCCATTGTGACATGTTTTTAACGTACTTTGCAAATAAAATTGCTCACACTGAGCACGACTTCAGTTCTTCCATTTTAGAGGCAGTGGCAGAGTCTGAGGTTAGGAATGCTCTCCATGATTGGAACTTTATGGGATGAGTTTCAATCTGTGACACCTGCCAAGGTGGAAGATGTCCTGGGGTCTGTGCAGGCCACTACTTGTGAGTTAGACCCATGCATGTCCTGGTTGGTTAAGGCTGCCAGGGAGACATTATGGCTGATGTGCTGGCTGGGGTGGTTAGCGCCTCCCTTCGGGAGGGGAAAGTACTTGAATGCCTCAAGGATGCTGTGATCTGGCCTCTCCTCAAGGAACCATCCCTTGACTTTGATGCCCCGGCGAGCTATCATCCTGTCTCTAACCTTCCCTTTTTCAGGAAGGTTATTGAACAGGTTGTAGCCCATCAGCTGCAGGTTCATCTGGACAGCATCAGTTTTCTTGATCCCATGCAGTCAGGCTTTTGTCTGGGTTATGGCACGGAGATGGCATTGGTGGCCTTGGCTGACGACCTCCTAGTCGAGCTTGATAAGGGTCATATGACCCTACTGGTTCTACTGTCACCAATATGCTGATGACACCCAGCTGTATTTATTTTTTCATCTGACCCAGGCCTTGCAGTCTCCTTGCTGTCCCTGTATCTGGACACTGTGGGGGATTGGATGAGGCCAAGTCAATTGAAGCTAAATCTCAACAAGACAGAAGTGATACTTGCGGGAGAAGTGGTGATCTGGGGGAGGGAATCACTCCAGTAACTGCGGGTGTTCGCCCTCCTTTGAATCCATCTGTATACGGCCTTGAGGTGCTCCTGGGCCCACAGCTGTGCTCCGAGCATTGCACTGGCTGCCTATTGTCTTCCACGCCCAATTCAAGATGATGGTTTTGACCTTTAAAGCCCTTCATGGCCTGAGTCCTCAGTGCTTACCTGAAGGATTGCCTCACCCCCTGGGATCCCAGGTGACCCCTGCGGTCATCTGGGGGCGCCCTCCTGGAGGTTCCGCATTATCAGCAGGTTCACACCAACAGACATGTGGGCATGCTTAGCAGCTGCGCCATTACTGTGGAATTCCCTCCTGGTGGAAGTTTGCTTGCCTCAGCCCGGATCTTCTGGCTTTCCGATGAAATTGTAAGACCTGGCTCTTCTGTCAGGCATTTGGCAGAGGGGAGGGAGTGGTGGGGATGGTTTAGTAGGAGTGGGAGGGTTATGGTTTTTTCACAGATCGGGATTCAGTTTGTTTACTGCTGCTATGTTTTATGAGTATTTTATATTTGTATTAAGATATATATAGATAGATAGATATAGATATAGATATATATTCTATTTTTATGTTAGAATGTATTATTGTTTTATGCTTATGTTCACTGCCCCGAGTCGCCTGTGTCTGAGAAGGGGTCTCTTCTCAAATTCGTCTCTTCTCAAAACTGAAGACCCCTAGCCTATCAAACCCCTTTCTGTGTGGAAGCTGTTCCATACCTTTTATCATTGTTGTTGCCCTTCTCGGTAATGCTTTTAGTTCTACTGTATCTTTTTTGGGGATGGGATGACCAGAACTTCACACAATATCCAAGGTGCGATCACACCTAATCAATGTTCTGGGCTGGGAGGAGGGCTTTATTACCAGACAAGCTTGCTAGGGGCTCTGCTCTGTTGGTACGGCGCTGCTTTCTGTATTCTTAGGAAAGTGACTGGATACCTATCTATGTTGTGTTTAAACAAATGGGTAGCTGCCTATTTTATTCCATAAGTCATGTGTGTTGCCTCTTTTGTCTTGCCAGGAGGAGGGGGTGCGACTGCAAGTTGTGTTAGCTATTCTTAATGTTACAAAGCATTTTCTGTTGCTATCTTTCTTTTCTATGTGTTCATCATTTGACTCCACAACTGAAATTTTCTTTTTGTGGTGTCTCTGTCTTGAAGGTGAAATTCTGAACAGCTGAGAACAGACACATCAAGTCATTTAAGTTGCAAGAATAACAAATATGTAAAGCAGGAGAAAGAATCTTTTCTTCAGGGGAGAATGGAGCAGGTGGCAACTTCACCCTGTTCAAAATGCTGAGAATAGTCTGTTCACCCTCTTCCTAAGATTTGAATTTAATGATGTACCATTCACTCTTAAGAAAAATAATCTTCTAAGCCTGTTCTGCAGGGATAACTGTTTTCTCTTGAGATTCCCCAACCCCAAAATAAAACCATTTGCCTCTGATCAAAGGAACATGGTTATTACCCTTCTATCCAGGTTGAATTAACAAGATGCACTTGCCACAGTGAGTTAGCCAACTTCATCTCACTTCATCACGTCCCAAAATCTGCTGACTGACTATGGGTGCTTTAAATTGAGATGATAGCCTGAAGTCCATGTTTAGTCTGTGCAGCCCCACTCATCCCCCACTCACATGTTTAGCGTGTCCAGCCTAATAAACAGGCAACCTCCTGCATGTATTTCATGTGCTTATGGGCAGCCCCCACTGGCAGCACCAGTGAGATTGAGAGCAGAGAGAGGGGCAGGATTTTTGCCCACAACTCTATGGTGCTGGAGGACCAGTACACGTAGAGGCACTGCACGCAACCTAATTGATGGAATGTGTACACACGTGCACATATTAGCTCCCATTTGCCCACACAGCAGGTTCCACGTTCTCTGAGACCCCACCGTGAGTGAGGTCTGTGTGTCCGGTGAGTGGTGGCCATGTAGTCGATGGGGGAATGCATCTAATAAATAGGCAGGTGGGCCCCCACCTGATGTGGGCTATTGTGGTCTATCATCTCATTTAACACCCTATATCAGGGGAAGAACCTGAACACTCTGAAAGAGAACAAGTTAAGCGAATAACTTATACAGAAACTTGACATGTACACAATCCATAATGATGAGTACAATTCTCAAAAGTCGGGGGAAAAATAATACTATGGAGGCCTGGACAATATACTAGAGGAGATGAAACTAGAACGTGGGCTGATTGGAATCCTAGCTCTATACTCATTCTTGTAGGCCATGGTTGGGAATAGGGTGGCCAAATATGCAACTTTTAGAGGTCACATATGAAAAATACAGGTTTCAGGGCTGCATTGGAGCCAATAAAGTCCTGCAGCCTATATTTACCATACATGTCCTCTAAAATGTGCATATCTGACCACCCTGGTTGGGAAAACTTTTCCCTCCCATGCATCACTTTGGAAATTAGTGCAAGTGTCACAGGCTGGATAGGAGTTGGGGGCAGGGATACTTAAGGGATTTATTTAGGATGGGGGAAGAAAGGGAAGGGTCCATGGATCTATGCCCACCACATCCATTCCTTATATTTGAGAGCATGCTGTCCTCTCTGCTTCCTTCCCTTGATCTCACTCTTTCAGTGCAGAGCAGGGTGGCCAGATATTCAACATTTAGATGACACTTATGAGAAATACAAGTTGCAGGGCTGCATTGGCTTCAATCCATCCTGAAAAATTATAGACCTGTTTCTAAGACTGAGTACCTCCTGCTTCCATTAACTTCAACTGAAGTTGCAGGAGTTCTGCTAGACTTGCAGAGCATACATTTCAAATGTATCTGCAAATAAATGCATCCTGAAGTTTTCTGGTGAAATCAGCTACAAGCACAAGGGGGAGAATTTAGAGAGCTAATGCACACATAGATAGACATCTAAACAGGGCTGGCCTTAGGATTTGCGCGGCCCAGGGTGAAGATAAAATGCAGTAACCATGGGGGATCCTCTCCCTTGGGGGAAACCTCTGCGGTGCCATGAAGGTGGTCATATTTGGGGCCCCAATGAGGCCACTTTCAGACATCCCCTCCCCTTGTGCGCACATATTCTGGCTGCGGGAAGGAATACGCAGCCAGGATATGCGCGGGGATCAGTCTGTCTGAAAGCCCCCCTCCTGTGTGGCTTTGCCGGCAGACATGTGCAGGGATGCAGAGCAGGAAATTGAGCTCTGCATCCCTGTGCGTGTCTGCCAGCAAAGCCATAGGGGGGGGAGGGACTTCAGATGGGCTGATCCCCGTGCATACCCTGGCTGCGCATTCCCACCTGCAGTCAGAATATGCGCCGGGGGGGGCATATCTAAAAGTGGTCTCAGAGGGAGTGGTGCCCCACAACCTGTCCTGGTGAAAATAGAGGCCACACCCTCAGAAAGAGCGGGGGCCAGGGCAGCCACTCCAGGTCCCCCTGTGGTAAGACTGTCCCTGCATCTAAATACTTACATTTAAGCCAAAATATAATATCTTTTACAAAAACAGTATTTTCAAAAATATATTCCACTATTAGACTTTGCATAAAGAAAGTGAAGATGATAATAATAATTACCAATGTCTGAAAACACCAGGAGAGCCACAGATGAAAAAATACTACGTACGTACTTAGGAAAATTTCTGTTATTGCTAGCCTTGTTTCACCCATGCAGAAGCTGACATACAAATAATATTAAAGGTTTCCTTATGAGGGAGGGTCTGGGATCTAATGGATTAGGCATGATAGTGACAATAAGGAGACCTTTTTTCATTCTAGTTTTCATGACTTGCTTGTAATATTGAAGAAGTCACTTGGCCTCTCTGTTTCCTCATTTACAAATTGGGATAGTACTTAACAACCTCTAAGGGGTAGGATGAATTTCATTTATTAGTTTGATTTTTTATTCCACCCTGCCCCAAGGCTTCATTTCTACTTTTATTTGTAAACTGCCTGTAGCAGGGTGCTTTGGGTAAGTCCTTGTATTGCAGGACTAGGCCCATGGTTAGCAGCACTTTGCAGGTGGTCACCTGAGTCCTGAGGGAGGGTAGTTATCCAACTGACCAAGCGAGGGGAAGTTCAGGCTAATTACACCAGGTGACTGGATGTGGTGATTCATATGACTGGATGGTGTGTTGTTCAGGTGACAGACTGGGTATAAGAACAGGAGATAAGGGGGAGCACCTGGGGGAGGTTCAATGTTCTACTTAGGAACTAGCTGTGGGTAGAACTTCCCCAGGAGCAGCTAGCCACCCAGGGAAAATGCAGTATGTTCCTAGCCTGGTTGGAGCAACGCCAAGGGGGTGGGAACCAGCAAAGGTGGCTTAGAAATGAGGCACTTAGGACAGCTAATTGGGTGGGCAATAGGGTCCTCTTTGCTTTCATGAAGGGCTAGTTGAGGGGTAAGTCTACCAATTTGATGTAGGGCTACAGTGGGTAGGCTGATCTCTGGAAGGAGCAGTGTTGGACACAGGCACAGTTGGCGCATACCCTCCAACATTACCTTTTTGCCTGGTACCCTAGCATGTTTTGTTATGTACCAGACTCCCAGCAACTGAAAGGTTTGTACTGGGTTCAGCTGAAATTGGTGGTTGCCAACACCTCATTAATCCAGCTGGAGAAAGAGCAGGCTGACTCACCGCCTTGGTCACTGTTACTGTTTGTTGCTGGGGATGGACGTGGGGCATCTTTTCTCACTTCAATAAGTTTGGGATAAACACTGCTATCAAAGAACAAAAGAAGGTAATACCCAAGAAGAGGGAGCTGTGTACATAAGTTCTAGATAAAAACTATATTTTAAAAGGTAGAACATGTGAGAATGTCTTTGTCTTAACTGGCTGATTCTTTAACATGCTAAAGGGACTGTCACTGCTTTCATCTGTGATCCTCTGAGTGGCTTTAGAACTAAAACTTTAGACCCAAAGTCAATGCACCCATTTAAGAACTTTGACTTTTTAACAGGCTGAGTTTTAACTCAAACCATCAATACACATATGTACACAGAGCCTCTCACACAGACATCTTTTTTCTAGCTCACTCCCAGTGAGCTATTATAAATTTTTATAAACATATGCAAAATAGGGGTAGCATAAAGTGTACCTATTTCTCTCTGTCAAATGTTGGAGAGCTAAGAGTCAGGCCAGAAACATCATGTAACTTCCAAAACAGGCAGGGACCCTGGTACTAGGGCAGATGCCCAAGGTGGGGGACCCAGCTCAGAGCAGAAGGCCCAAAGAGAGGGACCTGGAGATCTGGGTAGCACTAGAGGCCTGCTGGGGGCAGGCAGCAGTGGGAGTCCTAGGCCGCTTTTAGATGAGTGGGTCACGAGACTTTTGAAAATCCTGCAGGCTGAGATTAGATGAGACATTTCATGCGTTAAAGCCAGTTGCGTGTTCTTTTAAAACCATGAACTAGATACCGAGGTATCTAGTTCGCAATTTAAAAGAATGCACAACTGGCTTCAATGCGCAAAAGGTCTCATCTAATCCTGGTCTCTGGGATTTTCAAAAGTCATGTGACTAAAAGCGGCCCTAGCTACAAGATACCAAAGATTAGGAATGTGCGAACAGAACTGAGGTCAGAAATTTGGTTCGGTTCAAAAATCGAGTTCGGTTCGAAAGTTCGGTTCAGTTGACCAAACTATTCAAGTTCGGTCGAATTCTGAACCGAGTTCATACATTCAAACCCAGGGTTTTTGGCCTTCCGAACTGGTTCAGATTCGACCAAACAGTTTGGTCAAATTCGAGTTTGGTTCGAAAGTTCAGTTCAGTCGACTGAACTATTTGAGTTCGGTCCAAACTTCCAAACCGCATTCGCACATCCCTACCAAAGATACCTTGGCTGCTTACCTAGTGTGGCTGTTCTGTTTGAGGATACTCAGAGGCATGTCAGGGGGATGTCAGGGGAGATCCAGGGATCCCAGGGAGTGAGACACCCTATGGTCAGGGTCCCTGTTGAAGAAAATGTTCAGAAGACAATAGACTCTGAACGCAAAACCAGAGAGGACACCAATATAAAGAGGAACCCAGCAGGGGAGAAGTAAGATGAGCAGACCAGTGACATCGGGGCCAAAAATCCCACTTCTCCCAAAGGGGAACAATGGAGAGTAGTCTCGGGAAATTTCCCAGAAGGAACAATGGTGGAGATGTCATCAGCCCCCAGGACAACAAGGGAGAGCAAACAACAGTCATGAACAAGCAGAGAGGACTAAGAGGATGGTGGAAAAGTCAGTCTGAGGTCTTAGTTCTGAAATCACTTAGACTGTGCTAGACCAGCTTTCATTACGTTGCTATATGTGTTATTGCAAGATACAGAAAGAACAATCCTAAAAAGGAGAGATCTAACATCTGTCTGAAACACTAGTTCTTATGCCTTCCAGTGTAGATGAAAAAGAAAATTACCACTCAATTTAAGTTAAGAAGCAAAAAGAAAAGTTTAGAGGAACTAGGATAAATAGCTAGGGTATTTAATTGAAACAAAAAGGAAAACATTGAAAATATGTACAGCTACAAAGAAGGATTTAGGCTTTGCTGGAGGTAGTGGCTTCAGATATGATGATTTGGGTGGCTAGACCAGGCGCTAGCATGAAGGGCTCATTCACACAGAATTCTTTTAGGGTAAAGCCACATGAGACAGGGCTGGCTGGATCCCCTGCCCACCCCAGGCAGGGCAAATGCAACTGTCACCCTTTAGGCCGGCCAGGGGAGCAGTTCAAATGAGCAGGCCTCCCGACCCCCCCTGCCACCATCACCAGCCCCTCCACATCACCTGTCCAACTGAGAAGCTAACCACACAAAGCTGGACTCTTGGACTCCTGCTGTGCTGCAGGATCGAGCCCACTGCCACTAAACAGCTGACCAGGAGGAGGGACCCAGAAGAGCACACACTCCCACTGCCCACCAAGCAGCTGGGGAGGGGGCCCAGAGGAGTGCACTTCTGCTTCTTGGAGACTTCGATGGCCATCACAGGCTCTGGGGCTCACTGGATATGAATGCTTGGGGGTGTCTCACTGAACAATTTGTCTCGGCCAATGACCTTTTGATGTTGAATACTAGCAAATCTACCAATTTCCACTCACGTCACTTCTTCATGGCTATTGACCTTTCCATCACTTTCCCTGTTCTGGTCCTGCCCTTCGTTTGGAAGGTCGATGATTCCCCTAGGGGAAGTGATCACTTTCATGTTCTCCTGCGGGATGCCACTGGGAGTGGCTATCTTCCTGGTTGGTTGTCCCGCTAGCAGCTGGAGAAGATGGATTGGGTTAAATTTCAGAGCTTGGCTATGGTGCCAGAAGATGCAGTTCCTTGGGGGCGGGGGGAACATCAATACTTGCATGGCAGAGTTCAACACCTCTATCCTTCAGGCAGCTGAGCAGTCCGTTCCTAAGTCCTTGGAGTCTTATTCTAGTTTTCAGAAGCTGTGGTGGAACACTGCCTGTGCTGTAGCACAGAGAGCAATGAAACATGCTTGGGGAATCTTCGGCTTGTATCCAACACAATCCAACCTTCTAGCCTTCAAGCGGACAAGAGTTTGGGCCCCCTCTCTCTCTGATCAGATTTTTGGCAGGTGGGGAGAGCACGTGCGCTCCTCTGGACCCCTCCCCCAATCAACTGTTTAGAGGGCAGGAACAGCATGATCGTCTGGGCCCAGTCCTCAGACTTTGTTTCATGGCAGGGCTGCACAGGCCAATCAGATGAGACGTGGCCCATTACCCCACATTGGCCAGGGTGGAGCAACAGTTGTTCATGATGTGTCACTGGCCTTCTCTGGTGGATGCTTCACATAGCAGCCTGCTGCTCACCCCAGGGTAGAGAAGTGGGCAAACATCTGGTGGCACTAGCCTGACAGTCAGCTGTATCACAGGCTAATGTGCTTAAAGGTTGCCCAATGTGAGTTAACATCTTGTGTGGCCTTGGGTGGTGGTCTAGTGTAGTTCGTGGCACAATCCCACATTCTGAAGACTGTGTGAAATCCTCACCACCTCCTGTGCACCTTGATCATCCTTTGTGTTCTTATTTTATTTATTTATTTATTTAGACATTTGTAACTCGCCCATCCTGCCACAGGCAGCTCTGGGCAGCTCACAACATAAAATATTAATATTAAAAGAACTTTTAAAATAGACAAAAACAGGGAGGTTAAAAAAATCCCCAACCACCCTAACTCATTCCCACCACCCTACCCATCCTCCCCCACAAAAGCCAGGTGAAACAGCCATGTCTTACAACAGCGTTGAAATGAGGGGAGATCCAGGGCCAAATGGGCCTCCATTGGCAGGGAGTTCCACAGGCCACCAAGAAGGCCCTCTCCATCGTGGCTCCCCAGAAGACTCGGGGGACCTTCCACCAGATGCACGGGGTGGGCAATTGAAATGTAGGGATGTCAGCAGCTGTGTCAATGCACAGATATGTGAAAAGACAAAAAAACAAATTAAGGAACAAGTGGTGAGTCTATAGGGGAAAGGGTGGGGTGTTGTGTGAATGAACCCTTTCAAGCATGAGTTCCTCTAGAAGTGAATGAGGCTGCTTTCACAGGTGTCTAAGAGTGTCCTTATACAGCTGGGAGTAAACATGCGATCTCACGCATTTTTGTGTACATGTGAATACACTAATCCATGTAATATCTGCTTTTATGCACATTTACAATGATGATTGGCAGGGCTGGATTTCACAGTGCTGTCAATCATCATTGTAAATGCGCATAAAAGTTGGATTAGTGCATTTGCACATATACAAAAATATGCAAGATTTGCAATCACATGTTCTCTCTCACATTGTAAGGATGCTTTCAGGCATGTGTGAAAGCAGCCTGAGACTTATATCTATGCTAAGTGTTAATGCTCAAGATCATGCTAATAGTGGCCTACTCACCAACTTTGAAATACTTAATATTTTTGAAGCCCCAGATTCAACGATGAGCAGACAGGTCCATATCTTTGAGTTTTATGCCATTTTCACTAATGCTGAAACTCAGTCCTTGGTTTACTTGAAAAACACCGAGGACTAAGGCATCCGACTCAATTTTCCGAGTTCTAAAGTTTTGTGGAAGGGCCCACGAAATTTCAAAATTCAGAAAATCCTCAGTCGAGTTCAGGGAGCGGAGACCAGAGGCCGGCACTAGGCCCCTTCTCCCTCTTCCCTGTCTCCCAATGACCGGGGAGAGAATAGGCCAGCATGGGCCAGGGAAGGGAGGGTGGGGACCTAGCAGTGGGCCAGGGGTGGGGTGCTTAGGGAGAGTGAGGGGTCTAGCAGGAAGGTCAGAGGTGGTTTATTTATCTTCCGCATGGCCTCTTCCTGGCTGGTAAGCTTGAATTAAAAAAAAAACAAAAAAACTACTGAGCATGCTCAGAAGGTTCTGTGCCTGCTCAGCCCTTTTCAAAGATGGCACTGGCAGCATCAGCAGGCCAGCGCCATCTTTGAAAAGGACTGAGCATGCTCAGAAAAGGCCATTCAGGCCCTTCCTAAGCATGCTCAGCAGGGTTTTTTTTATTTTCAAACTTACCAGCAGGGAAGAGGCCACACATCGGCATGGGACATCTCCAGAAGGTAGGTAAGCCACCCCTGACCCACCACCACCCCGCTAAGCTCCCTGCTCCCCACTAAGCACCCCAACCCAACCCTGGTCCCCCTGCTAGGCCCCCCACTCCCCCTTAATTACCCCAATCCTGACCCACCCCACCCCCAGCCCCGGAACTTGGCCGAGTATTCGCCAAGGGTCTGAGGAGCAGCCCAAACACTCAGACTACTCCTTGGATCCTTGGAGAATTCTTGCAAGGTTTTTCTTTTATTATTATTATTATTATTATTATTATTTATTCAGAGTAATCTTAATTTTCACTGAATGTTTTAGGCAAAATTCTAGTTCTGTCTACTTTGTGTATCAACGTTGCATCTATGATTCATTTGTAATGTTATAAGTTTGCTTCCGCATTCTTTAACAACAATCACACACAATCTTGTACAGCTCCTTTTAAAGGTTATACTGAAAGCTTTCCTTTCAACTCAAGTGCTGATGTTCAGTTACATGTTTTAGCAGTCTGTATCTTGGAACAATAGATGTTTTCAGGTGGACACGGAGGCAGCCTGCCCCAGAGCTGCTGTGAGGATGCACCCCCATTTCCACCTGCTTCCAGCCCCAGCCACATGGCACACACACACACACCATAGAATTGTGGATGATTACCTGAGGCTCTAGGCTGATGCCCATAATGGTCATCTGGAAGCAGAGCAGCAGAATGGGTCCAGCTGCTCTGCTTTGGGCTATTGCTCTGTGTTTGACCAGCTCGTTCTGTCAAGAGATCTCCAGGATGTTCCGGAGAGATGCCGGAAGGGCTGCCCCAGAGCAGGGACAGCCTGCTCTGATTCAACATCTGGAAGACCACCCTTAGATGGATGTGCCACACAGGGGTGAAGTGGACTGGCGCGCCCAGCACTGGGGTAGCCTGTCCATCTAAAAACACCCATTGAATCATTCATCTCAAACTCAGTAGGTGGGACCACTGTGCACCCCATAATCTAGACCTATTTACTGTACTATAGCATACTGTACATACATTCATATACAAATTTTGGTTTGTATTTCAACATACTGTGGACTAAGAATAAAAGTTATAGCTTTCAGCTCTGCATTTCCTCACTCTCAATCTCTCAACAGTAATTGGCATACACACTTTTTTTTTCTTTTTTCTTCATGTTCTGTTGTAGGTGTAGACAGTTTGCATTCATGTCTGTCAAGTGCTTTGGGATACTTCATGATGCTGAGACAATAGGCATGTATTGTTTAATTATCACAGTTAATTGCTATATTTCAAGACAGATAGGGTCACAGAATTCTGATCCACATTTCTTGGAGTGACAAATATTTGGATCCAGAGTTTTGGTTCAGCAAGTTAATTGAGAAGAAGCCAGCTGTGTTGTCTGGTATTAGACATCACCAAATGTTGAGGCTGTTTTGATCTGGGTTTTTGTTTTGTTTGGGGGATTTTTTAGAGCCCACATCTACTGCATTTCAAATAATACTGTGACTACTAACAGGGGAATCTCTTGTTCCACAATTTATAAAAATAAAATAGTGTCGAGAAAGCAATTATCAGTTGCAAGGAGGAAACAGTAATATGGTATGCTGTCTCAAAACTTTACGGTGTCTTCATAAATGTGATCCATTGCAATAATAAAGTCTAGCAATTATTATACAAAAAGTATAGTTACTACAATGCAAAGCGATCAATCACGTAGTCAGTGTGACAACTTTATTACAGCAATGGTCCAACATTATAACAGGGAAATTTAGTACATGTAAGTTATTGTGAGGAAACTACTATGATAGGACAAGATTAATGTATCAACATATCAATATGTTTTATTGGCAGCAATGATTACATTCAACTATTATAAACACATACACCAACAAGAGGCAGCAATGGCACATCATAGCCAACAATGGCAACTTAATGTTTGCACTGAATAACAATAAGCCTTTCAATGTAGAGAGCTTTTCATTTGCTCAACATAGCAAGCCATGGCACCGCTAGCTGGTGAATAGAATGAAACATCATCTATCAACTTCTCATAGAGTTTTCATATGATTTTCTTCATAGAATGTCTATGGGAAATGTCTTCAATTGTCTTCTTACAGACAATAAACTTCAATTTCTGAGCTCCAAAGCTACAACTTTACCTTCCTCAGGTATTAAGTTGATTATTTCATTATCGTCCCCAACTACTGTAAGAGATGTCTTGCAGAAAAAAGTTTATTGCACCAGTGAGAAAAAGCAGGACACCTGCTATCACTAATCATTTCTCAGAAAACCAGATGGATATCCTGTGAACTATAAAGTCTCCACATGCTAGCCCAAAATGGACATTCCTACTTCAACCTCTCCTAGTTGTTTTCAGATGCAGAAAACATACTGTGGAAACCTTTCTATTTTCTCTGCCAACCCTGTGCTATCAAGTACAAGTTTAGTGTTAGTCAACAGAAAACATAGTTTTCATAGTAAAACCTGCTCTCTTTTTTGCTAAGGGTGTAAATAGTAATTGAAAAGTCAAAGGTAGAAAGTAATTTCCCATATAGCCAAATAACTACCACCTACCTCTATACTCCAGGTGTGGGACACCAGGGCAAATTACAAGTTTGGTTGTTTCAGTTTAAAGGTTTTTATGGATTTAATTACAGATCTGTATTTCAGTTCCATATTTAAATCCACGGAAACCTTTCACCCCACCCCCATCCCTTGAAGTCTTATCCCACCCCCTACCCCCAACCGGGGCCCTGACGTACTTACAGCCTCAGAGGGCTTGACTGAAACTCTGTCAGCCCACCACTGCTGTGGGGGGCCTCCTGGCAGGCTCACTTGCCATAGCACGCATGTGAAAAATGGCCACCACCCTTAATCAAAATGGCAGCAGCCAAAATGATATCACTGTCATTTTGGCTAAGGGTGGCAGCCGTTTTTCACATGCGTGCTGCAGTGCAGGTAGCTCAGCAGTGTGCTACAGCAAGGAAGCCTGATAGGAGCCCCCCCACAACAGCAGCAGGCTGGCAGAGCTTCAATCTAGCCTTCTGAGGCTGGTAAGTACGTCAGGGTGAGGGGGTAAAAAATGGCAGACCAATTTTTATCCAGGCCATTATGGTTTAATCCTAAACCAAAATTCCCATTACCTACTATACCACCAACAAGCTATCACCCTAATCCTAACATTGCAAGCCCTGAACCATAACCCTCACCTTAGGCCCATGCCGCCACCTGGCCCCAGCTTTCACCCTACTTCCATGCCCTACTCAGGTCATCTCACCCTATCTCTGCAGCCAAACCAGGTCCACCCCAACCCTATTTCCACCACCAGTCTTAATCCTAATTCCCTGTGTTTGAACTGAAAAAGAACAGTTGGGGGGGGCTCTTAAACCCACAAAGCCCCATTCCCAGTAATCACGCCCACTTATCCTGCCCCTAGCCACTCCTATTCTACAGGTCTCAGTGTGATCCACGTATGGGATTAAACACCATTGCAGATACCTCATCACATTTTGGGACTGCATAATTAGACAATTAGATAGTTTGCAACACTATTTGGAGAGTGGGACAGGCTGGAGAAGAAGTTTATGCTGTGGAGATTTAAAACTCAAGGAATAGTTTGAATCATGTGAAACAATGGTTAAATATCACCACTGATACTGACAGTGATTGGAAGAGATCTCAGAGTGAGCAAGAGCAATTTGCACATAACAGAAACAAATGCAGCACCCCCTCAGTCTGATGTCCGATAAATCCACTTTGCACAAAGCAAGGAGGGAAGGCTGATAGAACCCAGCAATGAGGCAGAGCTAGCTGGTTAGTCAAAGACAGAGACTCTGGGGAAAGCACCAGAGGGATCCCTATAATGAGAGTAATGGGAGCCAAGTGACAGTCTGCCCCACCTCCCCCAACACCACTCAAAAATCAAAGGCAGGAGTGCCCTCACAATTACTGACCTGGGGGGCAGGGGTAATACCCAACTTTAATTTCGGAAAGTGTCAAAACAAACATTGTTCCGCTACTTCGCAGTGCCGATGGAAATTACGGATGATTGGAACTGTCGGAACAAACATTGTTTTGCTATTTACGCAGCCGGTGGAAGTAACGGAATGAAACTAGCAGAACAGCGGAAGTAGCAGAATGAAAGTAGTGGAATGAACGTCTCTATCACACCGTGACGCTCATTGTGGAAGAGGTTTTCCATTGGAAAAATCTACCACAACGGCTTGCCGTTTCAGCCCTAAAGGCAAGTACTGAATCCATGACTATTATACAGTCTCTGGCTTAGTAGCTGAAACAAAGTCATGGTCTCTTCATGGGAATGGGAATTAACTGAAAAGCTCTGTGCTGCCAGATGCTGAGCCCTCTCAACCTCTGTTGACTTCAGTGTGTTCAGTTGGATACTCCAGGTCTTAAAGGAGTTAATCAAGATCTCTCTGGCACTCAAGGGGGAGATGGAAGTTATAGGAATCCCCATTCGAAAATCTTACTGGAGGGGCTGGTAGCAAAATTAAATCTTAGGGTATTGAATGATGAATACCTGGATAAACCCAATGAGGGATTTACTTTTTTGGGTCCCCAGGGTAAAGGTAAACCAGATTGGATTTTGGTGGATGCCTACTCCGGGGGTAAGATTGGAATAGTAGAGCTAATAATTAGACCAGAAAGTGATCATATGGCTCTACATTTTTGTTTGGGTGAGGAAGATAATTTACCTCATAGAGATGATAATACGGTTGTAATCAGAGCTGTTAAGAAATTATCTCCAGCAGTCCTGGGTCAAGAAATTAGTAAGATCCAAGCATTACCATACCTCAGGCAATTGGTTGCTAAGATTGAGATTGGGGGGGAGATTGATGAGTTAATTTGTGTGTATGAGGATATTATACATGGGATTTTGGAACCGTTGTATGCACGGGTTGATAGTAGATCTTCGAATCACGGGTGTCCGTGGTTCGATACCCAGTGCAGGAGAGTTAAAAAACGGTTAATAGCGTTGAGGAGGAAATGGGTAAATACTCAGACAGAAGGTTCAAAGAAGGAATTTAGGTTATGGAGGGGTGTATATTCTAAATTACTTAAAAACAAGCAAGTTATGTATTACGAAAGGCAGTGGGCTAAGATAAAGGTGGATTTTGATACAGGTAATAGTGGTCGTTTCTGGACCTCCCTCAATATTATTATTAACCCAAGAACAGAGTCTGGAGGGCCAGAAGTTTCTGGTGTTGATTGGGAGATCTTTTTCAGGGAACTTTACTCTGAACGCCAGGTAGGGGATGGGAGCGTCCCTGATTGGGGAGAAGGGGCTCCCTGGTACTGGTCCTCGGAGGAATTCTCCCCTCAAGTAGTTTTCAAAGCTATATTGAGCTTGAAGACAAATAAGGCCCCTGGACCTGATTGTATTACCGCCGAAATCTTACAGGCAGCCCCCAATTGGTGGGCTAAGATCCTTTCTATTCTGTTTCTACAAATGGCTAAAGCAGGGAAGGTTCCTGAGTCTTGGGTACAAAGCTTGATAGTCCCCATATTTAAAAAGGGGAGCCGGAGAGATCCCTCATGTTATCGCCCCATTAGCTTGATCTCAATAGTGGGTAAGTTGTTTGCTAAGATTCTACTTACTCACTTGGATAATTGGGCAAGAAGCGGATCCTTGGTGCCTTTGGAACAGTTTGGCTTTGTCAGGGGTAAGTCAACAACTGATTGTTGCTTTATTGTGCAGCACCTCATGCATAAATATGGCAAGATTCGAAAAGGCCAGTTATATTTAGCCTTTATGGACCTGACAAAAGCGTTCGACAGTGTTCCAAGGATAAAACTTTGGAACAAACTGAGGAAATTAGGTGTGGAGAGTAGATTGCTCGCTTTAATATCTCAACTATATTCCAATAATGAGGCAAGGATTAAAATCGGGAGGGGAATAGCCACAGGAACATTAATCCCAGTTAAGAGAGGGGTCCGACAGGGGTGTGTCTTGGCCCCTCTCTTATTTAACCTGTATATGTCAGATTTGGGCAATTATATTAACCCTGAGGAAATACATGCGGCTAAGATAGGTAAGATCTTCGTTAGCTTTGTTCAATATGCAGACGACCTGGTTTTCCTTGCGCAATCAGAAAAAGGCATGAGAAGGGCGATGGAAGCCTTTGGACAATTCTGTCTTGATAATGGCTTGGAGGTTAATGCCCCCAAGTCTAAAATCTTGATAGTAGGGAAGAAAGCTCGCTCTCCGGACTGGGTTACTACTCTGGGCAGGATAGCTGTTGTCTCCTCATTTAATTATTTAGGAGTCACTCTGTCTAACCGGGGGTCTTGGAATTTACATCTACAAACTAGAGCAACTAAGGCAAAAACGGCAGCTAGAGCACTGATTAAAGCTATGTGTTTGTCTAAGGGGGTCCCTCTATCAACCTTCCTCACAGTGTATAAAGCCAAAATTCCAGGAATTCTGAGTTTTGGAATGGAATTGGTCCCTTTCCCTAACATTTTGGCCCTGGAACGGGTACAAAATATGTTTCTAAGAAAATCAATGAGGGTTGGACCTAGTGTCCCGGGGGCTATTGTAAGAGCTGAGACAGGTACCCCTTCAATACAGGCCTTGGTAAGAATGGCTGTAGTACGCTATTGGGTGAGGTTATTACAACAAGAAGAGGGAGCTCTGACTTTGGGATGCCTTAAGGAAATGTTGGAATATCTAGGCCCTAGGAATTATCCTTGGATGGTTTCTTTAGGACGGTTGATTAGTATGTTGGGATTTTCATTCAGTTATTTCCAAGGAAAAAATTGCTCTGAAATCAAGTCTGAAGTATGTGGGAGGATTAGAGATTTGGCCCAACAAGAGGATATGAGTATTGTTAATTCATGGAAAGTAGCCCCGAGGTTGGGTCAGATCAAACAGATTTTTTCTTATGAACCTTACTTAGATCTACTCATACATCCAAGTTTGCGGCGAGCTTACAGCTATCTGCGTTTCCAGTTAGTACCAACAGCAGTCACTAAGGGTAGATTGCAAAATATACCCTTTACTCAGAGGAGGTGTGAGTGCTTTATGGGGGAAATTGGGGACATTGAGCATTTGATATTGAGGTGTCCTCTTTATGAGGATTTACGGGAAGCTTGGTTGGCCCCCTTGATGAAAGATGGAGCCCCGCTGGATGAAGAAAGGGTTTACTTATATTTGCTAACACTCTCTCAGGAAGAGGCAATAAAGGCTCTGGCATCTTTTGTCTTATTGGTCATGAAGAGAGAATAATTAGTAGACAACCATAGTAATTTCTTATAAATTCTAAGCTGGTAAATTGGGCCAATTCAATAAATAGAGGATTAAACGAAGGATTGACTGATGCCATTGGTTGATAGTTGAAGTAATTGGTATATAATGATATAGACTGATTACGGTATTTGATGTTGTATTATTCATATGTATGTATGCTTTTTGGATGGCAAAGGCGAAAGCCAGCCATAATAAAATTGAATATGAATGTGCTGACTTCAGTGAAACTTGAAGACGCACAGCTCTTTGAGGGAAACTCAACATATTACATCTCTTTAAATGTGGTATAGCCCAAACATTTTCTAGAGTTCCATTAAATTATAATAATGAGTTTGGTCCTCCAATAGCTCCAAATCACAGCTTAGGGCTCGCATTATGTGGGGCACCTGTGGCCTATGCCCCTGCACTTTCAGAGGGCCCATGACTTGAAAAGCAGGTACTTTAAAGGCCTCAGGAACAGTGGAGCCCTGGGAGCACCACTGCTGCCACTCCTGAAAGGTCCCAGGAGCTGCCATCCCCACTGATGATCCTGAGACCACACTAGGGTGGCCAGATATGCAAATTTAATTTTATTTATTTATTTATTTATTAAAATATTTTTATTCTGCCTCTTCTACTCACAGCAGCTTGAGGTGGCTAACAACAGCAAAATAAAACATAACTACAATAATACATATATATGCCCTTTCGACTATGAGCAGGTCAAAACAACAAGCCATATACTACTTGAGTGTAAATTATATTACAACATCAGAACTTATTACCTGGACCTGATTCTTGTAAACTATCCAAGAAAGGAAACTTCTGAATTGGTCAGAATTCTATTAAACGACCAATCTCTAAAAATCACTCAAGCAGTTGCCAAATATTTGCTGAGGACTTTTATAATAAGGGACCCTTTCCTAAACTTTAAGATAATAAGCCCTGAGTTCAGATCTTGCCATCTGGGTACCCCTGTGTAGGGTTAGTATACTTTGTATACTTTTCTTTTATGTTCTCAGCTAAGATATTGCTTATAAGATGAATTGCCAAACAAATATTTTATTCTGTTTCTGTATCATATGAAGCAATTCATATGCATTATTTTCATATTTATATTATTTTATGTATTGTAATTTTTGGAACTGCTTGGGCTATGGCCAAAGGCTACATCCAGTTTAATAAAATACTGATACAGATTCCGATAATACATATATTAAAAACACTTTAAAAACCGTACAATTAAATTAAACTAAACTGGGGTTAAAAACAAATCACCCTACTACCGTAACCCATCCCCCACCCTTCACCCATCTCCCTCACGAAATGCCTGGCGGAACACCCAGCTTTTTCATTTTTGTCAAAAAGAGGGAAGGTCCGGAGTCAATCGGGCCTCCACTGGAAGAGAGTTGCACCGCATAGGTACAGCCACCAAGAACACCCTCTCCAGAGTCACCCCCCCAGGATATCTGAGGGATTTCCAGGAAGGTGCCCCCGGCAGATGGCAAGGGCTGCTCCAGGGCCTGGGCAGTGAGGCGGTCCCACAGGTAGGCAGCACCAAGACCATTTAGGGATCTTTAGGTCAAAACCAACACCTTGAATTGGGCTCGGAAGACTATAGGCAACCAGTTCAGGGAACAGAGCGCTGGTGTAACGTATTCACAGCGACCCGCTTCCATAAGGAGGAGGACTGCCACATTCTGCACCAGCTACAGTCTCCGAACCATCACCATGGTTAGCCCCATGTACAGCTCATTACAATAGTCTAGTATTGAGGTAATGAAAGCATGAATGCCAGTGGCCAGTTTGGAGTCTGAGATATACGGCCAAAGCTGCCATATCAGATGTAACTGGTGAAACGTGCTCCTTGTCACAGTCTCCACTTGGACATCCAGGCGGAGCCTGGAATCGAGGAGCACACCCAGACTATGAACCTGAGAAACCGGTGAGGGACAAACCTTATCAATGACAGGGGATGTCACACCCACCGCCTTGCCTACTAACTAACTACTGGCCTGAAGAGCTGCGGAGAGAAGGGCTGTGGAGGCAGAGCCGCTTCTCAGCCACTTTTCTCTTACAAGCCTCACCTGGACTTGCTGGGGACGCCAGGGAGCGGAGGCAGGGGCTTCTCCCTGTGAAAAGAAAAACCCCGGTCAATTTCACTTCCTATAAGAACTTTCGACGTTCTGTGAGTGCGAGCCACGAGCGCGAGCCAAAGGGTGAGAGCTTAAGGGTTATATCCCTTGGGAGTCGCCCTTTGGAGTTGCCTGGAGTGGAGTGGCCAGTTACTCTGTCAGGGGCTGTGGGATTAAAATAAGGTTTGGGGTGTTGGAAAGAGTAAAGGTTTACCTGCCTTTCTGGGGTTTTGTTTGCCAGTATGGCAGTATTTGATGCACGTAGAGTTACCAAGAGGCGCAGATCACCAGAGTTATCCCCCTTGGCGAGTAGTTCAACACAGAAGGTGTGTCGCTTAGATGATCATATTGCAGCGGGGGGAGAGGCTTCTTGTTCCTCAGGTAGAACTGTATCTTGGCAGAACTGCCTTCCGAACAGCCATCTAATCCCAGGAAATGGGGCGAACTCTGCTACTGTCCCTATTTTTTCTGAGGCAAGTGACTGTCCCCGTGTTCCAGATGGAAACCCTGATTTGGACTCTATACAGGAACAAAACAGTGATTTTCAGCTTCAAATGCAGTGTCATTTAATTGCTAAAACAATTACTGTGTTATTTAAGAGCATTTCATCTATGGAAAATTCATTGCTTTGTGTCAGGGGACAAATGTCTGATGCACTTATAAAGTTACAACAATTGCAAGGTGGGGCTGGGATGGCTTCTTTGGGCATGGTATCAGGGGGTATGGGTGTGGATTTGGGTGGTTCCCATCTGTCCCATGATACTAATAGCCGGGGAAGATCATTAGATAATTGTGAGCAAGTTAGGGTTTCGGATTTATATAATGATAGTGCAATTTGGATCAAGGATAGGTCAAACCGTTATAGACCCAGATTTATTTGGGACACAGTCTCAGATATAGCAGACAATCTATCGGGTCTTCTTCGTTTAGTGGTTAGACCCATGGATATTAAAAAGGTGGAATATCTTTCTTGGGGGAGAGATATGCCCTGTTTTAAGGTTTTTTTCTCTAGAGCCCAGATTGTAAGAAATCTGTTTCGAGCAAGGAAACATCTATTATCTCGGCGTATCTCCATTGATAGGGTCTTTTTGGAAGTAACACAGGGCCCTTGTAATAGAACTCTTAGTAGCATAGCCCCTGTAGTATTGTCAGCACCTAACTCTATCCCTATTGGGCCACATAGGGATTTTGGCCAGGTTCAGAAAGCTGATGGTAGCCAGGCATATTTAGGGAAGGTGCAACCAAAAGCAGGGTCCCTGTTGGCCCAGTTGCCTAAAGGTGAATTAAATAGGAGATCATGCCTAAAGGAGGACCAGCTGGAGGATATGGAGTCCTTACCTAGCAACCAGGAAGGGGGTATAGGTATATTAGAACCTGTACAGGATATTAGAGTAGGTGGGGAGATGTCAGGGTTTGGGACAGTGGTTGATTATATCCATGCTTTCCTGGGTAAAAATAGCGTGGGAGGCGGCGAGGATTTTTGTGAAGAGGTGTTTAGAACTCTCTCAGTTGCAGAGCAGGAACTTCTATCTGATAAATTAGAGGTATTGCGTTTCAAGACCTCAGGTAGATCTTCATGTCTCTTGGTACCTATGAATGGGGGCTTAGAAGGGAATGATCTAGTACAGGTGGAGGGGGTGGATCGCCAGGAAGTAGCAAGGCAGCCTCTGTTGGTTGAAGGGGAAGAGGGTACTAATGTAGTGGAGGGGGTAGTGTTGAAAGATCAGGGGTTGGTTGCTGAACCTTTGGTTAGTGGAGTTTATGGGATAGATCATTTAGTAGTTCCCTTAGAGTATGATGGGAATACTAGTCTCCAGGATAAGGTTATTCTTGATGAGGGCCTTTCCCAGGTAGATAGAGATGAAATAGAGGCTTCAGCTTTAGCCTTTGTTGGTGACAATATGCAGATCCCTGTAGAGGTGTCAATTCTAATGAAGGATGGGGGGTTGAGTCAATGACAGGAGGTTAGGGATTGGTGGTTGGATGAGCCTGTAGAGTCCTCATTTAAGGAGCCGTCTGGATTAAACCTTGATGTTAAATGCCCCCCTTCTTTTCATGGGGTAGGGAGGGATGCATTGGGGCCTCTTTCGGTGGAATCTTGTGGGACCCCAATGGCTGCTGATTGTATTATCCCTCTTAAGATGGAAGGGATATCTGTACTGTCGTGGAATGTAGCAGGCTGCCTGGCTAAAATAGATGATCCAGATTGGTTAGGTTTTCTGAGGAATTATGATCTTGTTTTTTTGCAGGAAACCTGGCTTGTTAACAAGGAAACTAAACTTATTCCAGGGTTCCATTGTCACTGGCAGGTGGCTAATAGGAGGGCTTTAAAAGGACGTGCGTCAGGTGGCCTTGCTATTTTGATCGCTGATCAATTCTCTGATGGCAATCCAGTATTTGATAAAAGTCAAGAGATTCAATTAATGAAATGGGAACCAAGTAAGGAGGTTAGTTTTGTTCTTATGAACGTTTATATCCCCCCTGCGCAGTCAAAAAAATTTCAACCCGATATTTGGGAAAGGTTAGAATTAGCTTATGACTCCCTGTTAGAGGGTTCCCCAAAGGCAATCCCCCTTGTTGGGGGTGACTGGAATGCTAGAATTGGGGGTGGGGGTGATGATTTTGAAGTGAGAAGTGTGGGTTTGATGGAGGTACCCCCACTGAGGAGATCTAAGGACCTCCTTATAAATGATCATGGGAGGTCTTTACTAAATTTTGTGAATTCCCATGATTTGGTGGTTTTGAATGGCCGAGGGGATGTTGGTTCGGAGGGAGACTTTACCTATGTCACCACACTTGGTCGTAGTGTGGTGGATTTCATAATTTCGGACTGGAGCCATTATATGTTGTTTGAGGGCTTCCAGGTATTAGTGCGTCCAGAAAGTGACCATCTCCCATTGTCTGTTACAGTTTGTACTGGTAATAGGCAGGCCTGCAGTGGGCTCCCAGAACATCCTAAGCAGGAGTGTAGGTGTCGAAATAGGTGGAATAGTGAATTGGTAATTAGGATGTTTTCAACGTTACATGAGGAGTATCTACAGGGTTTGCGTTTACAGGTATTGGCAGAATCCCAGGAGGACGTAGTGCAATGCACCAAGATATATAATGATATTGTTTCATATTTAGGAGCTCAAGGGCTCTTTAAAACTTTCCGCCCAAACTGTAAATTTGCCCCTGGCTGGTTTGATCAAGAGTGTAGGGGGGCAAAGAAGAGGCTGGCTAAAGCTAGGTGCCGCTGGGTGAGTACCTATTCGGTGACTCACAAAATGGAATATTTGGCCGAGAGGAGTGCGTATAAGTCTCTGGTAAAAGAGAAGAAATTTCAACATAAAACACTCCTATGGTCAAAACTTCAGGTGGCGGCTGAAACCTATGATTCCAATTGTTTCTGGACCATAATAAAGTCCGGCACGAGGAAGGTTTCCGGAAACATGGCAGTACATATATCGGAAGATACTTGGTTATCCTTCTTTGAAGAATTGTATAAGGTAGTGAGGGTTGAGCAGGATGTTCTGTCAGCAGATACCTACCCTGTGGGGTTATGTAGGCAAGGGGAGGGGGATTTCCAAGAGATGGTTGTAGAAGATGAAATCCTGGAACTTATTGGAGCTTTAGCTAAAGGCAAGGCACCTGGAGGAGACTGGATAGTATCCGAACTATTGCAGCTATGCCCCCATTGGTGGGCCTCCTGGTTGGCTAAATATTTCACACTGATAAATAAAACTAGATCAGTACCAACAGAGTGGGGGGAGTCCATCATTATCCCTCTGTTTAAAAAAGGAGATGTATGCGATCCAAGTTCATATCGCCCGATTAGTCTTATTCCGGTGATAGGCAAGCTTTATGCTAGGGTTCTCCTAAAGCAGCTGGAGCACTGGGTTATGTTGAATGATATCATCCCTGATGTTCAGTTTGGCTTTCGAAAAGGGTATTCGGTTATTGATAATTGCTTCCTTTTATCACATATTATCTATAAATATAAAAGAGTGAGATCTGGGCAGTTATTCCTTGCATTTATAGACCTGCGTAAGGCCTTCGACTCTGTTCCAAGAGGAAAACTTTGGACTAAATTACAACGTCTGGGGATAAATGAGACCTTGTTAGCCCTTATAATTCAAATTCATACGGGCAATAGGGCTCGAGTTCGGGTTCCTTCTGCTGGTCTTTCAGATAAATCTATCCCCATACAGAGGGGGGTTAGGCAGGGTGGAATACTGGCCCCCACTTTGTTTAATATCTTTCTGGGGGACCTGATAGAATATCTGGGAATGCAAGAAGGACATCCTCCTAAGATCAAGGATAGACCAATACCAGTTTTGATGTACGCAGATGATATCGTGATATTATCACAAACCCGGAAAGGTCTGTGTTTTCAGCTGGAAAAACTGAGGGAATATTGTGAGGTTAACATGCTCCAGGTCAACCCTGGAAAATCCCAGATTATGGTTATTGGCAGGAAACGTGTGGTGCACCAATGGAGGATCGGTGACGAGCCCTTATTCCAGGTAGACAATTATGTCTACCTGGGTATGAATTTTTCTAAAAACATGAAATGGGATAGACATGTACAAGAGTTGGCACTGAAAGCATTAATAGCCGCTAGAGGCATTAATAAATTTGCCTCTGGGTATTTAGAGGCGCCGGTATCCCAAATTCTTAAAGTTTATATGGCTAAAGTTAGAAGTCTGCTTGTGTATGGGGCTGAGATATTTGATGGACCTTGCTGTTCCAAGCTGGAAGTCGTCCAAAATAAGTTCTTGCGTGGTATTTTGGGGGTACCACAGGCAATCCCAGGATCAGTTCTTAGGGCAGAAACCGGAGCATGTTCTATTTTGAATCAGATCAAAATAAAGGGCCTGTGTTACTGGGTGAAACTTTGTACTCGGGAGGAATCGAGTTTGACCTCTCTTTGTCTGCGGGAAGAATTAGAACAAAAGCAGACCCCTCTGTATCCTTGGGTGAGCAAGATTATGCAACAGTTGCGTAGTATAGGGCTGTCTATGGATTTTTTATCTACTATAGATCGGGCTAGTATGGGACACATCATTAAATCTAGGGTAATAGATATTGGAAAACAGGAAGATATTGCAGCACTGGCAGATTGGAAAGCTGCACCCAATTATCATCGAATTAAACAAGTGCATAGATTTGAGTTATATTTGGATTGGTTTCCCAAGCGCTGTATACGTAGGGCTTTTACACAAGCACGTTTACAGCTGATTAAGTCGGCTATAACTCAGGGAAGATATACGAATCAGCCTTATGCAAATCGCACCTGCCCATGTAGCGATAGTCATTTGGAGGATGTTTTTCATATTATCCTTCATTGTCCGCTATACGAAGAACTACGGCAAGCTTGGTTAGCTCCTTTGTGGCACAGATATCCCTACTTGTCTGACTATTCCCAGTTAGAGCAACTTCTCACTACAAAGGAGAAGGTAGTGGCAAATGCTGTAGCCATATTTGTCCATCTGGCCTCCCAGAAAAGGGAGGATTTTGGTGCCTGCAATGTAGGGACTTTGTAAGGACAATACCCTATGTGTTATACCTTGGTGGCCCTTTCTTTTGTTTGGAAGTAAGGGTGGGTGTGAGTGGCCTGGACGGATCCCGGGGGTATGGTTAATTAAAATGTCCTTGGTAAATCGAATGGAGGATAGGCTTGTATAGGATTGGAATAGTCTTAGGACTTGAACAATTGAATTTGTTATTACCTTAGGGGAGATCTCCCTGTTGAGGTCCCCCACAGAAGAGTAAGGTAAATTTTTAAAAATATTTCTGGCTCTGGACTGGCTTTTCTGTGATATATCTATGTGGTGATAAATGATGCTGTGGCATATTATCATGGATGTATTTTGTGATGTTATTATTTTATTTTATTTTATGGTTTTAGTTGCATATTACTTATCTGTATATTGATATGTTATATCATATTATTATTATTATTATTATATTATATATTTTTTTTGTATATATATGTTTGTGGGTATGGCTATGGCGAAAGCTAGCTGAATAAAGTTTATATATATATATATATAACTAACTACTGCCTTCTTGGAGGTCCCATGTGTTAAGCGGGGGGCCACAATGGAGAGGGCATTCTCGGTAGCCGGGTTGCATCTTTGGAACTCCCTCCCAGAGGAATCTCGCCTGTCCCCAAGCCTTTTGACATTCCAGCAGACTTGTAAAACCTGGTTGTTTGCCCAGGCCTTTGGGGAGAAGGGGGGGGAAGGGGGTTAGGGTTTTAGCTCTTCCTTTACCTTTTATGTTGATTTGTTTTTCCTGACCCTGTTTTGGTTTTAAATTGCTGTTTTTTTTAAATGTTTTCATTTGTTGATTTTTTTTTTATTGAATTGTACGTCGCCCCGGGATGCCATTGGCTAACAAATGTATAAAATAAATAAATAAAATAAAATAAATAAACATCATCTCTGTCTTGTCGGTATTCAGCTTCAGTTGGCTCGCCCTCATCCAGTCCCCCACAGCTGCCAAACATCAGGTAAGCACCAAGACTGTGGGGTCTGAGTTGGATGAAAAAGAGAGGTAGATTTGGGTGTCATCAACATATTGATGACACCAAACATCAAACCCTCTCACGACCTCGCCCAATGGCTGCATATACACATTGAAGAGGAGAGGGGACAGAATTGAACCTTACGGGACTCCACAAAAGAGGTCCCAGGGAGATGAAGAACAATCTCCAAGCACCACCCACTGAGTTCTTCCAGCCAGGAATGAGCGGAACCATTTGAGAACCACTCTGGTTCCCTCAAGAGAATCACCAACAACTCGTGGTCAATGATGTCAAAAGCAGCTGACAGATCTAACGAGATCAACAGGGTTGAATTACCCTGATCCAATTCAAGCAAAGTTCGTCAACCAAAGCCACAAGCGCAGTCTCAGTACCGTAACCCGGACAAAAGCTAGACTGCGAGACAGAGGGATCTAGAAAACTGATGCCATTCAGGTGCTCCTGCAACTGCTGAGCCACCACCTGTTCAATAATCTTCCCTAAAAAGGGAAGGTTAGAGACAGGCCGATAGCTGGCAAGGGAGTAAGTGTCAAGTGATGGTTTCTTGAGCAGAGGCCGCACTGCCACCTCCTTGAGGCAGCTCGGCACTCTGCCCTCCCAAAGGGAGGCATTGACCACCCCTTCCAGCAGCGTCCCCAACATTTCCCGGCTGGCCTTAACCAGGCAGGATGGGAACAGGTCCAGTTCACAAGAGGTGGCTCTGACTGCCCCAAGAACATCCTCTGCGTCAGCGGGCTATACCCACTGAAACTAATCCCATGAAACCAGAAAAGGTGGGGCTTCCACAGCCTCTGGTTCTTCTATTGGATTAAGTGCATTGAAATCGTGGTGAATCTGAGCAATTTTATCCACAAAGTAATTAACAAACAAGTCACAGTGGGCACCAGATGGTTCAAGTTCCAGGCGGAGGAAGGCCGAACCGACCAGCACCCTCACCACCCGGAAAACCTCCGCTGGACGAGACTTCACAGATGCTATTAGGGTAGCACCTATGAGAAATACAAGCTGCAGGGCTGCATTGGAGACAATGCAGCCCTGCAATCTGCTTTTTTCATAAGTGTCCTCTACAATTTGCATATCTGGCCATCCTAGGCTACGCCACTACTGCTGCTAATTCTAACACCCCAGGGCGAGCGCTTTTTTAAAGACCTGGTGCTTACAACGTCTTTCCAACCCAGCAGCCCCACTCTCTTCCTGGACCCTGCCAATTCTAAGGCTGGCCCTGACTATAGTTCCATTGACTTTTATGAGAAAAGCTGCAGGATGAGACCCGGCATCCTACTGTAGTTTGCCCAAAGGTCCCAACACAAGTTTTGTTATTTATTTTCTAGCCTAACTTAATTTGCCAGCAAGTTCTGTTAGCAAAATAGGAGGAACAGTCAACGAGAAAGAGTTGACTGATGCAATAGCTAGTATCTTTTTAATTAACTGATGTATCAGTAAGTGAAATGCAGCTATCATTTTGCAAACTTCAAAATTTATTCCCACAGAACAAAATATATTCTGTGTTAAAGATAAGGGCTTTCCTTTTTAAAACATTTCTAGGGCAGCTAGGATGATCCCAATTCCAAATTTCCCTATGACAATCTATTTCGATATCTCAGGGCTTATACTGCAACCCTCTTTCATGTTCTTGAGTGTAATGGGCAGAGTACTAAATTCTTAATCACATCAATAGCTATAGCATCCATGTTCTATCTGTAAGGCACTGATACATATTGCACTTCAGTTATTTTTATACAGTCCTGAAGAGGGCAAATGGATTTTATCAGCAATATAAACATTTCAGCAGGAATGGGCACTTGTTTTCCATTTAAAAGTAGGAAAGAGGCTTCTCCATTGAATCCTAGATACGTGCTGGCCATGGAAAAACATTTGAAAGTGTATCAGATGTTATTCTAAAGGTTACAGGACAAGCTTTCATTCATTATGGAAGGGATTATGTACAGCAGTTTCTGTGCAGCACACTGTGCGGAAAAACCACATATCTGATATGAATGCATCATTACATGAAAAAGAAGTTATATAAGGTACAGACATCTATAAAGTTACTATACCATATTTAATAGATTTCATTAATTAAACCTAATTTGTCATGCTTTTTCTACAGCAATCAATTCATTTTATTGTATTTATTTTATTTTCTTAAATTTTTACCCTGCCCCTCTTGCTCACAGGCAACTTGGGGCAACTAACAAATATATTGAATGTTTCGTTTCGTTTATTGAATCAGCACCAAATGCTATCTCAAGACAATAATTAAAACAAATACATACACGCAAAACAGAACCAAATAATACAAATTTACAAAATACATCGGTGTTGATAAATATGCCTATATCAACGTGGTAAGTAGAGAAAGGTTTACACCCCAAGGGTGCTTAGCGTTACTCTCAGCTTTTGACCATCAGCTAGGAATTGAAGCACACCTCCTAACCTTCTCTACTAACACAAGAAAATTAGTTAATAGCTTAACCTGTGAGGGTTCAGTAAGAACAGACAACACTTCCATTTTCTTACTATTCTCCAGAGTAAGACCCTGGAAAATTGAGTCAACCCATAGCTCCCTAAGGGAGGCATAGGTTGGGCACTCAAGAGTGAGGTGAGCAAGTGTCTCAACCACCCCACCACAGTTCCTACAAATTCTCTCCACCCTGGGAATTGATAACCTCCTGCCTTTCACTTCCTCTGTTTCGATGAGATCAAAGTGAAACAGGGTATACATTCGTCTCAGTCTCGCATCATGCATTTGTTCTAGATACATTTCCAGCTTAATAGAGGTCTTAATTTTACAGTAAAGAGGTGCAATCCCAACTCTAGCCAAGCGGTTTAAATCACCAGATTGTGCCCAATCCTTGATTTTCCTTTTAAGTTCAGAAATTGTCAACCTATCATCTGGGAGGGAGTCTCCCTCTACTGCTACTCTCGTTTGCACAGCAAGTGTCTTTATACACTTCAGCCAGATATAGCAAATAGAACCCTCATGATCTCTTTCTTCAAGATAGCATCCCTTCAGCAGCGGAGCAGGAGTACCCACTGCTAACTTCTGCCAGGACACTAGGGGTGGGAAGTTCGGATCTTCCAGTATCTGATACTTCCGGTATTTTGGTGTACCGGCAGTAGTGGTGGGACCCCGGGCCCATTACCGGCTACCGGATTTACCGGTTGCCGGTTCTAGGAAAACCGGATTCCCGGATTAAATCCGGTATGCCGGTACCGGATTTAATTCATTGGTTTCAATGGGGCGCTGTGTCCCCATTGAAACCAATGAAATATCCCTCCCCCTCCCCCTCCCAGGCTGCGCGGGTGGAAGGGGGGACACCCCCCACCCACCCTGCCCAGCCTGG
>QEPC01011141.1:745317-758016 GCA_003113815.1 Sphenodon punctatus
AAATGGCTGCAATGCAAAAAAATCCAGTACCCTGGAATCCGGTACCGGGTCCGGATTACCGGGCCGAATCCGATAATGCCGGTACGCCCGATACCGGCATTATCGGATACCGGATTCTACCGGTTTCCCACCCCTAACCGGCAGTATTGGATTAATCTGGTATTTGGGGGTTACCAGTACCGGATCTTTTTACATTGCGGCCATTGAAATGAATGGTCGCAATGTAAACAAAAAACAAAAAAACCCAAACACTTTCCCTCCCCAGTCCAGGCTGTGTGGGTGGAAGGGGGGACACCCACCCACCCACCCTGCCCAGTCTGGATTTTTTGGAAAAAAAAATTCCCCAAAGTCCGGCTGCTAGTGCGGGCTCTGGGCCACCACCGGCAACCCAGAGCCCGCACCAGCAGGTACTGTGGTAGTATTAGGGTGATCCCTGGGGTGGGGGGTGGTTTAACACACACCCCACCCCAGGGATTGCCTACCTTTGGTGCTCTGGGCAGCGGCGGCGGAGGCGGCAGTCTGGCGGTTTCAGCGCTGGCTGTGACTGCCGGCTTCAGCGCGTTCTAGTCCTTCTCTGGAAGGCCTAGAAAGTGCTGAAGCCAGTAGCCACAGCCAGTGCTGAAGCTTCAGGACCGCCGCCACCTGGAGCGCCAAAGGTAGGCGATCCCTGGGTGGGGAGGTACTGATCCCTGGGGTGGGGTGTGTGTTAAACCACCCCCCACCCCAGGGATCACCCTAGTATCTGCTGGTGCAGTCTCCGGGTCACCGGCGGCAGCCCGGAGCCTGCACTAGTAGTAGGGATTTAGGGTAAAAAAAAGTTTTTTAAAAAAAATCCAGGCTGGGCAGGGCGGGTGGGGGGTGCCCCCCCTTCCACCCGCACAGCCTGGAAGTGGGGAGGGTTTTTTTTCCCCCATTGATTTCAATGGGGACAGTTCCCCATTGAAATCAATGGAAAAAATCCACCACCGGTAATTCGGTTTTAATCCAGTAATCCGTTTTTTTGGTAACCCAGTAACTGGTAAAATCGGTAGCCGGTAATTAGCCTGATGTCCCACCCCTACGAGGACACTAAGGTTGTAATTACTGCTTGTGCATAAACTGTAAGTACTCCTATTTCAGCCCTCAACATTGGCAAAGACGTTGCCCTAGGGGCTCTCAGAAGGGCACACAAAAACAGATTTTGGGGGTAACTCCAAGTTCTCTTTATATCCTGAGATAGTTACCTCAATTCCATATAGCAGAGAGGGGATAACTTTTAACTGGAAGATGCCAAGGATTTGGCTGACTGGAGACACCTCAGTAGCATAGATAAGTCTTAGGATTCCTCCCACCGCCTGGTGAACTTTGATTATTAGAGCATCATTATTTGCCTTCCAAGATTTCAACTAGGAAAAGATCACCCCCAGGTAAGTGTATTTTGTAACATACGCAAGCTCCTGACCTCCCAGCCTCCATTTACACTTAGGGTGGGCAGTTCCATAACACATAACCTTCGATTTCTTACTATTAATGGTCAATAAATTTTCCTGACAGTGGGTATTTTCAGACGTGACGCTGGCCGTTGGCCCCGTACCGGCACCACCGGCTTCGTTCCCCACCAGGGTCACCCCGTAATGGCACAACAGACGTGCCGGGGGGATCCCGGCGGGGAAAGTGGGTGGGGCCGGGGCCACGCAGCGCAACGTGCGGCCGCATGGCCCCGCCCCCTCCACGCACCCCGCCGCCCGCCCTCCGAGGAGACGGGCGGGCGGCGGGGCCAATGCGGCCGCCACGTCTGGCTGATCGTGCCACGGCCCGGGATCCCGCCGGGGATCCCGGGCCGTGGCGCGTGGCCAGACGTGACTTTTCCTTGGTCACGTCCCGGGGTCCGTTTGACCACGCTTCCCGGGACCTTCCCCCGGCTAGCCCGGGAAGCGTGATTCAAACGAACCCCATGTGGGGATTGACCGTGGCCAACATCTGGCGCGCCGCGAACAGATGTACGGGACACGGTGACCACAGGTGGGTATTCACCATGGTTCACCGTGTTCACGTAACGTCTGAAATCACCCAGTATCTAGACAGAGCTGCCAAGACTTTTTGCAGTCCCAATTGGGTTTGGGAAAGGAGTATGACATCATCGGCGTACATCAAGTTTGAAACAGTCCTACCCTGTATGCATGGAGGAGCAGGATTCGCCCGAGACACCACCGGGACCAAATCATTGATGTACAGGTTAAAAAGAAGAGGGGCAAGAAGACAGCCCTGCCTCACTCCTTGCAGGAGGGCACAAGCTCTTGTAGCCCTGCCTCTATTATTCATCCGCACGACTGCCTCTTTTCCCTCATGTACTTTAATTATGAGGTCCAAGAGGTCTGTTGGGATTCCCAACTTCCTAAGTTTTACCCATAGCAATTCCCTACTGATGGAGTCAAATATCTTAGCAAAATCTATGAAGGCAAGATAAAGCCTTCCCTGCCTTACGTTGGCATATTTGTCAATCAGGTGATTCAGTATGATGACATTATGAAGAGTTGACTTATTTTTTCCAGAAGCCCGCCTGCTCCTCGTGCAGCCTCTGTTTACTCACAACCATTGTTCTAGCGCTGTCAAGAGAATTCTTGTGTAAAGTTTTCCCATAATTGGGAAAAGACTAATTGGTCTATATGAGGCGGGATCCCTTGGGTTCTGCGCCTTAAAAATGGGAACAATAACTGTGCTTGCCCACAACTGAGGAATCTGCTTAGAGTTGTTAATCTGCATAAAAAGATTCGCTAACACTGGAGCCCACCAGGCTCCGAAATTCTTATACAGCTCTGAGGGGAGACTGTCCCACCCTGTGGATTTTCGCATATGAAGTTTATCCACTGCCAGGAGAAGATCCCCTTCAGTCACCACTGGTGAGAAAGGGGAACTTTCCTCCTCATATTTACCCAGCTGCACCTCAGTGACTTCTTTCCTTTGAAAGATCTTTGTGAAATACTCAACCCAAACCTCTTCCTCCACACAGAGCTCTTTAGGGGCTTGCCTGGCATTATGCCACCTATTGATCAATTGCCAGAACTTTGTTGTCATTCATCTTTGCTGCTATTGGAAGATCTGCCCATGCTTGGTTAGCTCTCTGTTTTTTCTTGCTTCGCAATAACTGTAAATAAGTCCTCCTGGAAGAAATATAATACCTCCAATTTGCCTCTACACAATCTTTAATCCATATTTTCCTTGTTCTACCTAACATCCTTTTCGCCATCCTGCAGTCCTTGTCGTACCAGATTAAACACTTAACCCCTCTTCTCCCTCCCTTCTGCGTACTGCTCTTAGTGAAAGAGGGGCAAAACAGTTCACCAGGTCTGTTAGGGTACCATACACTGCTGCAAATCCTTCAGTATTGAGAAGCTTTGCCCTAAACTCAAGCCCTTCCGAAGAAAATAGTAGGCCTGCAGCCGCCAGATGGACTTCCGAGCTCCATCTAATAGTTATCCTACCAGGCGGGGCACATCTCTTTCCCTCCAACTCACAAGTCGCACCCACCAACTTCATTGCTAAAGAAATTGGGAAGTGGCTCCCTTCTGGTCTCTGAATAACCCGCAGATCTTGGACTGCCAGAAAGAAGGTGTGGTGGATACATACATAATCCACCACACTCGCTCCCAGTATAGTGTCACATGTAAATTCTCCTTGGGAATCGGAAACCGTACAGCCATTTAATATAATAAATCCCTGCTTGGCCAAAAGGTCAAGAAAACATCCACCATGAGTATTCTTAGATCCGTCCCTAGATTTCCTAGATGGGAGCCCAAGAAGGGATCACTGGGCAGGGTCCAGAGTACAGTCATTTGCACCTGCTACCCTAGCATTAAAATCTCCCAGCACTAATATAGCGCTACGTGTTGAATTGCTTGCTAGCGTGTCAATCAGGGCATCCAATTTCTCTCAGACTCCCGCCCGATAATATGGTGAGTCTTCTGGGGGGATATAGATATTGACTAAGATGTAATTAACCAGGCTACGAGACTTCAGTTCCAGAACAAGGCAATTATCAATTTCCGAGCAGAGCTGGGAAACCTCCACTTGTGCTCTGAGGGAGATTAAAGTAAGCACTCCTCCTGAAGGGCGCCCTCTGCCTGTTCTGGAGACAGCTGATATAGCATAGCTTAAATACCCCTCCACACTAAGAGCAGAGGATTCCTTCCCTACAAGCCATGTTTCCTGCAGGCATACCACTTGGAAACCCCCGATAAATTCCCTCCATTCTTGATCAATTAATTTCGACTTCAAGCCCTCAATATTCCATGACAAACAATTAAGAGCTCCCGGGGATAGTTGTCAGGGGGGCAGGTTAATTTCTGTATAACAGTCTTTGGGGGCAGCGCCATCCCTACGCTCAATAAGGTCTCTCTTTATCTGGCTAGTTCTATCTGCTTCAGAGGTAGGAGGTCTATAAATCACCGTGTTATCTAGCCGGGAACTCTCCGAGCTATCAGCATCTTCTTGACCCTTCTCAATATTCTGCAACTGTGAGGACACAAACGATTCCTGGTTCCTACCTCCATCCGGAATACTATTCAGATCCGCAAATTCAGGCGAACCTGTGACACTCATAGTTTTCCACCCTGGAAAATACTCCTCCTCCTCCCAACTCCTGTGCTTACAGGTTTCTACAGAACAAGGGTAACTCCCACTCCCAAATATAATGTTCCTGGCCAGTGTATTTTCTAGCCTTTGGAAGAATATTCCTGTCTTCCTTAGCTTAGCCCTATTCTCCCATAACCTATTCTGCCATTTAAATATTGAGAATACCACTTCCCATCTACCAAAATGACCTCTATCAATCAGAGGGTTTACAGCTAAAATATCCCTTACAACTAAATCTATTTCCATCTGTGTTTGAAAAAAGATGGTTAGTGCTTGAGGGTCTAACACCCCCTGGAGGAGGAATCTATACCTCCTCCTTTTATTAAGATGGAACATCAAAGCAGGCCCCATCTCTGATTGGTATCCTGAGGCCATATTTTGGGTGAGCCCCGCTTCACACCTTGCTTCAAGGTACAAATATATTAATAAAACAAAACACATTATAAATATAAAAATACAACTATAAATATACAATATAATATAAATATACAAAAATACATTTTAAACCCCAAACTGTAATACATAAAAATACAACCCAGATTGTGTAAGAAAATATCCCTCCACCCCAACCCATCAGACCCTCCCCCTCACCAAACACCTGACGAAAGAGCCAGTTCTTACAGCTTTGTCAGAAGACAAGGAGGTTCGGGCTGAGACAAACTTCTGCCAGGAGGACATTCCATAGAGATGGTGCAGCCACCAAGAATGCCCTCCTGTCTGTTTGGACCCACCTACAATGCAGGACCTCCAGGAGGGCGCACCCAGACAACTCCAGGGGCCACCCAGGGTCCCAGGTAAGCAGGGCCCAGGCCCAGGGCTTCAAAGGTGAAGACCAACATCTTGAATCAGGCCCAAATCACAATTTGTATACAGGGCCAGAATCACTGGTATGGTCTAGCAATTTTACACCATTCTGGCACTGCAAAATGGCTATAAATCCAACTAAGTTGCTTTGTGTGGTACAAAGAAATTGGAACAACTAGTCAATTTTTCCAATTTCTTACTGCAAGGTAGTATGTTCGAGTATTTACAACAGTAGAAAAAGATTGAGAACTCTTTAAGGTGTTTCCCCTCTGCATCTTTGCTTCTGTGAAAAAGGTATTATAATATTTGCTCACAGGCTACTCCAAGGCTTAGTCACAAACTATTAACTATTGTGATATCCTTGTATGAAACATGTTATGTTCAACAAAAGTAAAAACATAACCACTGTGTGGTGTGAGTATCACTGATTCCCAGAGCTGTCACTATTAAAAATTTAGGAATCTGTAACTTGTTACACTACCTCAGCAAATGTAAAAAATTCAATAAAGTTAGCAACTGGAATAGAAAACTTATTGGAAAATTTCTGGACAGTATGTAAGGGACCCTTTGTTTTCTTAAAGTGCTGCAACACATGATAGGTTTAAAAAAAATACTGGCCTTTAGCTTCTCAGAACTCCATTTACAAGTCTAGGTAATAAAAAAAATCCCTTTTTTATAATAAAAGTTTTGTTTATTCCAGCAGTTTGTAAAATCCATACACATACAATGTACAGAAACCTGTTAAGGGTGTGCATGTGGCTTTTGTTATATCAATAATGAAAAGAAAATTTGTTGTTTTCGTTATCATTATTGCAATAACAAAAACAACAAAAAATAATAATGAAATCAATAATGATAACAAAAGTAGCTATTGATTCCGTTATTGCCTAGCAGCTTGGCATGTGTTTTTTGGAGGGAAATGTGATGAGGGGAGAAGGGAGCAGACATCTCGGAGCCAGAAACAGTGTTGAACTCTTGAACTGGGCCTGTGATGGGAGGGAAAGGACCTGATGGATGTAATCGCTGGCTGATAAACAGCACAAGCAGGTCCCAGGCAGTTGAATGGCACCCTCTGACTGCTCAATACCTCCTGCCTCCCCAAACCAATCAGAGAAGTTCTGGGGGAGGGCACTACAACCCTTTATACTGCAGGGCTGGGCTGCTTGACTGGTTCTTTGTTAGCTATTGCTCTGTCAGGGTGCATTTGCAGAATTTGCTGGTGCTTGCACTAAAAATCCTCCCATATATATCCTTACCACCTTACCTTTCCAATCATTATTCCTTAACCTTATGGTTTTACCTTTTTCCTTCCCCTGCCTGTCTCCCGCTATACACACACATATAGAGAGAGGTAGTATAGTTTTTATATTATTTTATAGATATAGACTAGAGATAGATTAGAGATAGTGGATATACCGCTGAGTTTTCCTTTTCCCTTCCCCTGTCTGTTTCCCCCTATTCATATATTATATAGATATAGATTTTAGTTGTATATATAATATATATAGATTAGATATTTAAATATTAGACTGTTTTATTGTATATATTAAGATTCTAGGATAAGGATATTTTGTATTATACATAGGTTAGGTTTAGGTTAGATTCTGTGTGTGTGTATTCACACACACACACACACACACACACACATATATATTATATATAACTAAAAATAGATATTGTGTGTATACCAATACCAAAAACAAAATCTTCCTTTGAAATCGGTACTGATAATGACAACGATAATGAAAAACAACATTTCATTATCAAAAATGAAAATGACACATTTTAATAGCAAAAATGATAATGAAAAACTAAAAATGACATGGGGCCCTGTTGCACACCCCTAAAACCTGTATCTTTTCAACAGCTAGAATGTGGAAAGTCTCTTGGATTCTTCAACTCTCAAAGTCTCTAAGTCTCTTCAGAACAATGAAAGATACAAAATACATTGAACCAGATTTGATCCTTGCTCTTATCAGAATTAACAAAAACACAGGTCTTCTGGCAACGGATTTTCTGTTGGAGAGGTTTCTTAACAAAACTCAAAGCTTTTTATTTATTTATTTTATTTATTTATTGCATTTATACCCTGCCCCTCCTGAACACAGCTCGGGGTGGCTGGCAGACACACTAGACACCACTATAGCCTACAAGGTAGGCCAAATTGGTACAACAGTGGAGGGGGCCCCGAGGTCAGTGTCCCCACCCCTACTTCCCAGAGACTGATCCCTCACAAGCACACATGCTCCTTCACCCTTCCTTCTGTCTTCCCAGAAATCTTGTGCCCAGTTGATCATAAGACAGCACTGCACTACCACTCTCCCCTAGTCCAACCCCACTCAGCATAAGGCAGCACCTGGCATTGGAAAGGAAGAGGGTGAGGGAAAGTAGCAACAGCAGGAAAATTGACAAGATGAGGGAGGGAGAAAAGGGGGCAATCCTGGGCCAAAGTGTAAGAGGATCACAGTAACAGGGGGTCTTCCCAGGGCCACACAGGGGTGCTGGGGTGTCTCTCAGGAATTAGCTCACCTGGCTGCCACACTTTTTCAGCCTGAGCCTCGTGTGAATCCCCCCCTTTGGGCAAGGGGTACACTCCTACACTCCACAGGTTAAGTAACAAAAAAGTGAATTAAATTCCTCTCCATCCATACACTTCCACCAGGTGTTAACTTCAAAGCCCCTGGGACTATTTAAACACTATCATTCTAACATTTAGATTAATCTACTAGAACGTCACCCTAATTTTAAAAAACTATTTAATTTTTGCTAAACAAAAGAAAGAAACACACATACAAATGAAAGTTATAAGTAAAACCAGTTAATTAGTTTGCTATTCATTTAGATACAGGTTATTATTAGCCAAAATAATTGACGCCACACTACATTCACTAAACTAAAACAGACTTCTTCCTTTTCCAAGAAACTAATCATGACAATCTAAAGCAGGCTGACAAAAACCTTACCAGATTATGTGTTTAATTGTACTCAACTAAATATATACAATATCTTTATACTGCATATATACTTTTTAATTATTGTGGTCTATGTGGTAGCTAGAAGCAGGATGCCCGCAATTACAGAACATAAAAAGACCTATTATTCTTTTCTTTTTTAAATCCACAGTAATTTAAAACAGGGCTGATAATACATACTTGCCAAGCATCCCTATCCAGGAAACACCGTCAATATAGTTCTTCAAAACATTTGCCAGGTTCCTACTCTGGGCTTTGAGAAGCTCTCCTAGCCAGTGTGTTTCAATGGAATTAGCAGGTGTACCATGACTTTCTTCCAAAATGTCCATCTTTACAGTTTTAAATCATAGGCAGGTTTTCTATTGGGGACATGTACAAATATGCAAAGGAAGAGTACAAAATAATAAGCCTTTTAAAGGACACTGCAATCAGAATCACTACAGGGAAATGTAAGTATTCATTAAGCACAGGCACATTTACTACTTATCACAAAATGAATCAAAGATCCCTTAGCATCTCATAAAAAACTATGATTTCTAATGATTTCTCATCTTCCAAAATGAAGGTCAGTTTGCAAAGTTCATATGTGCAGAAGACAACTTTAAAGCTTGTTTGTTCAATAATGTGATTAAACATTCAAATCAAACCTCACTATAACAAACTCTGTTTTTAACAAACCACTGTTCTGAACACAACTTCAAGAACCATTTCTATCCATTCCATATTGCCAAACCCTATTATAACAAATACCCTGATATAATACACTTTTTCATTGATCCCACAGGAGTTTGTTATACAGATTTAAATATATATTGTTTCTGAAAGGAGTCATATTTTCAAGAATCACACTGGACAAGTTCCTCTGAAGTTTGCTGGCAGGTTTTTTCTGGAAACTGGGTTAACTCTTACTGTGGAGGTTCCTCCTGCACCTATAAAATGTGATTTTGTCTGATTCTCTCTTCCTCGGTGTAATTGGATTCCATTTCTGAATATGGCTGGGCTACCTCCACATTTCTTATGCATTATTGCTAAGAGCAGGGTTTCCACACATTTCAAATCTTGTCAGCAAGATTTCTCACAGAGCTCTTTGTTAGGTACGGAAAATGTATCTTTGAAAATAAGACTTCATATATTTTCACAAAACAAAATTGCCTGCAATATCAAAATAAAAAGGCTTTTATAAGAGGGAAGACTGTTTGTTTCTGATTATGTGGCAGTTACATCCTTATTGTCTTTAGTAGCCCATTAATTGCCTAAGAGTCAATAGACTGCATCATGAAAAAATAAGAATTCTATACTGAAAAGAACCTTCAGTTTAAGAGAGAAGTTAAGGCCCATACAAATTCAATCATGCTCCAAAAAGCATGGAAATTGTGAGTTAAGGCTTCCGCCTTATCTTCCGTACCGTGTAAGCAGTAAAGACGTTGGACAGTCTCACGTATTATGCTCCCTTACAACTTAAGCTCCATGTACCCACACTTTGCCTTGGTGTTTCAGCCCCAGTTGTCTTCTTCTGCAGGATGGGGGAAACACTGAAGCTGAGAACAGTGCTATATCAATGTTTAATAAGAATTTAAAGTTGGGTACATATTGAAATTAATAAAAGGGAATGCACATTGGAATGGAGGCAACAGCAATGCCAGTTTGGAAATAAATCCTATTGTTATTTACAGATCCTATTAAGTGGCTGTGAAATACAACAGAGCAGCATCTTTGGAAGTGGGGTGGGGGCAAGAGGATATGGAATAATGAGGAAGGCAACAGGGAGAGTGAGTGGAATGGGTGAAATGTCGGAGGAACAGGGATAGGGTGCAGCAGCAAGGTCTCCATGACAAACAGGTAGAATGACAAGATTCTGAGTGAAATAAGTGATTCAGAAGAGTGATGGGATACCATGGGGGGCACTCCTATCATTCCACCCAGTTTCCATAGCTTACTTTGTCGTTCCCTCCCTCACTGTTATTCCACCTCCTCTCCTGTTTCTTTTTCAAGTCAAGTCAAGTCAAGTTTATTTATAACTGGTCATAGCAGAAGCCAGAGCCCAAAAGGAACAAACATTTACAAGAGAACTTTAGTTCCCAATTAAAGCATTACAAAATTCATAAAATACAATATCAAAAATGCAAGAACAAATCATCATAGACATTGCATAAAAATATTAAATTATAATCTTGCCCAGCTAATTTAGAGTTCAAAGGACCATCAAAAATCATTTACTAGTTTTAAATTTTCTAAAACACAGTTTCAGAAATTAACTGCACATATCATCACTAACATTATCCGGGAAATGTTGAATTTTACTCTTGCCCTATTATTCTAAGGATCAACTATTTTAAAGTTCAAAAAGCCTTCTCCAATCTTAAATGCATTTAACAAAAAATTTGCGACAGCACATGAAACTTCTGGTATTTGATCACTTAATAAAATTTGTACCAGCTCAGAGATCGATCTGCCAGGGTATCTACTGAAGATAGGCTCCAAAAACAACCTTCTGATTTTGTAATACAGCTGACACTCTATTAGAATATGGCCCACTGTTTCAGCTTGTAATGAATCAAAGGGGCACAGCCATTCCCCAAAAGGCGTTCCATTGAATCTTGCAAAAATGAATCTGTTTCCCAAAACTGGGGACAGATCATTCTGCCAGCAGCTGGCGATCTGCCAAGGCTCAGGGATTAAATCAGAGTACATTCCCAAAGATGGCGCAGCCTTAATTGCAGCTATATCCTCCTATCTAGTAATATCATCAATTCTGCTACAAATCTCCAGACCAGTCGCCTGTAAACCCTTACTCTGAAGATATGCGGCAGAAAATCCCAAAATGGCTATGCTGTTCCTCATTTTCATCAACCATGGAGATTCAAAGGCATCCTTTGCCAATAGTGAATATAAACCCGATTTTGGAAAAATCTCTACCGGTAGCCAGAGTACCAACACGTATTTAAGAACTCTCTGGTTCCACCTAAGTTTTCCCATCTCTGTTCTAAATGCGGCTGAGGGTATTCCTACTGGCAGTTGCAACAGTATTTCTTTTTTGAAATTCCACACACACACCCTTACTCCTTTTACCTGTCAGAGATAAAAGCTGACCCCACCCCATAGTGCAGCATGCATTCTCCACCCTTCCCCATAGAGCAAAGCCTGTCCCGAAATCCCACAGACCACTAATTATGGGTGATTTCAGATGTTACGGGGCCTGTTGGCCCCATACCGAAATCAACCCATTCGTTCCCCGCCGGGGTCACCCCGTCACGCCATAGCAGAATTCCAAGGATTCTTCGGTTCTCTTTGGCCCTTTTCACGCAGACACTCTAACACCGATAACATGGGTGTTACATTTTATTATACATGTTGCAGGGCTGCAGGTGTGCTCTATGGATGCCCTGTAACATGTGTAATAAAATGTAATACCCATTTTATCAGTGTTAGAGTGTCTGTGTGAAAAGGGCCTCAGAGCACCACAAAGCAGCATGCATTCTCCTCTCCACCCCACAGAGTCCCACAGAGCAGAGACTGCCTCCCCAGCCTCATAGAGCCTTACAGAACAGCAGACATCTCCCCCAAACCCATAAAGCAGCATGCATTTCCCCCCTCACCCCACAGAGTCCAATAGAGCAGAGTCTGTCCACCAGCACCAAAGAGCAGTGACTGTCTCCCCAATCTCATGGAGTCTCACAGAGCAGCATGCATTCTCCTCCCAAGCCCCATAGAACAGAGACTGACCCCACCCCATAGTGCAGCATGCATTCTCCACCCTCCCCCATAGAGCAGAGCCTGTCCTGAAATCCCACAGACCACTAACTATGGGTGATTTCAGACATTACGGGGCCCATTGGCCCCGTACCGAATCAACCCATTCGTTCCCCGCCGGGGTCACCCCGTCACGCCATATCAGATGTGCCGGGGGGATCCCGGCGGGGAATCCAGGAGGGGGCGGGGCCGCGCGGCGCAGCGCAGCGTGCGGCCGCACGGCCCCGCCCCCTCCACGCACCCTACCACCTGCCCTCTGAGGAGACGGGCAGGCGGCGGGGCCAATGCAGCCGCCGCGGCCGGCCGAATGCGCCACGGCCCGGGATCCCGCCGGTGATCCCGGGCCGTGGCGAGTGGCCAGACATTACTTTTTTTTGGTCCCTGCCGGGGGTCCGTTTGACCACGCTTCCCAGGACATTCCCCCGGCTAGCCCGGGAAGCGTGGTTCAAATTTACCCCTTGTGCAGATTGACCGTGGTGAACATCTGGTGGCCGCCAAACAGACGTTCAAGGCACAGTGACCACAGGTGGGTATTCACCGTGGTTCACTGTGATCTCGTAAC
>QEPC01011141.1:758127-787008 GCA_003113815.1 Sphenodon punctatus
GGGTGAAAACAGACATGACGCTAACCACCCTTTAACCACCCTTGGTGGTTATTTATGCATGTTGCAGGGCTGTATTGGTGCCCTATGCAGCCCTGAAACATGCATAAATGACCACCAAGGGTGGTTAAAGGGGGGGTTAGTGTCATGTCTGTTTTCACCCAATGATAAAGATACCATTTACAGCACATGAATCACTCCAGTTATTTTTGATAGACTCAGCTAATTGATTAGTTATTCTCACTTTGTAAGGATATCATTCCCTTGGCTACTTCATCTGCTGTCATTAGGGTTGGATTACTGTTTGCACTAACAGCACTGCCAGCAGCAGCAAACATTGCTGGAAAAAGAAAGACCTCAGCATGAAAACTATTTTTGTTTCCTGGTGCTTTGGAGCATTTTTACTGTTGAATTGGGAAGCACTATCCATTTTGCCATGCAACTCTTCTAGATGGCAAATCATTACACCAATAGACCAGTACCATATTATCAGTGAATACATACTGGACATCATATTGATATGTAGAACTTCTCATCTTCAGAGTACTATTCAAGGCATCAACTTTCTAACAGGGATGTGTGAACACAGTTCGGGCGTTCAGTATTCAGCCCGAACTCGACCAGTTCAGATGGCCGAACCAAATGCCAGAACCAAATGCCAGAACCTCCAAACAGTTCGGCCACGTTCAGATGAATTCAGGCAGGAAAAACAGGGCTGGCAGGCCTGGGGCGGGGAGGGTCAACTGTGGAGCAGACTTCCTGGCGCCAGGGGTGGAGAGACTTGGACTAGCAGTCAGCCTGCCCAATCACCATCCCTCTTTTCCTCAGACCACTGGCTTTGCAGTCTGCGATTGGCCACGGGCTAGGCTGCATGGAGCCAATGGGACTTGTGGTAAGGCAGGCACAGCAAGTAACAAAAGTCATTGCCCTCCCACCTTCCAACTCCTTCTGAACTAGCCATTGATCCTGTCAGCAGGCGTTTTCAGAAGTCTCCCTCTCCCAGCAATCCTCCCAATCCATTGCCATCCTCCTCCTATTTCACCCATTTCCACACATTTACTTTATTTATTTAGATTAGATTAGATAGATTTAGGTGTTATTTTTATTTTTTACCCCTCCCTGTGTTCTTTCTCCCTACCCTTCATTGAATTCTTCCCTCTTCCCTGTATATATTCCATCCCTGATTCCCTTCCCCTGTTTTTAGATTTATTTAGAGTAATATTAGATTGATAAGGCTTTCATTTCAGTTTTGTACCCCTCCCTGTGTTGTATGTTGTGAGCTGTCTGTGTTCCACCCCATCCCTGTGTATATATATAGATAGATATTAGATATTAGTATAGATAGATAGTTGTAGGAGTTAGCTTAGTTATAGAGATAGACAGAGATAGTGTGTAGTGATTCAGTTTTAATATTTTATAATGTATTTGTAGGACTAGGCCTTTGTGGATATTAGATAATATTCCATTTAGTTCCATAGGTTTTAGAATAGTTAATAGCAGTTAGAGTTAGTGTAGATAATATCATATAATAATAGATTACAAATTTGAATAAATAAATACAAAAAATATAAAATCTTCCTGTGCATTCTTTGGGTGGGAGAAGGGAAGCAGGAGAAGCCAGTCTGCTGCCTGTAAGGTGGGCAATGGGGCATGTGGCAGCAGGCATCAGCAGCAGCCCGAGCTCATCACATGCCCCAAACTGCACAGGCTTCAAAGGCTCCCAGAAGTGGCATTAGGGGTGTGGTTCGGCGGTGCCTCCTGCCATCATCCTCCACTGCCACGCAGGGCACTGGAAGACCTGACTTCCATGAGGCTGCGGATGTCTCTATTGCGGCTGCAGTAGCAGGTGCAGGTGCTTTGGGGTTGACTGTTCCTCCAGGGCCACCAAGTCCCCAACCCCCATTATTAAGGTGATCCCCAGCAGTCCAGGGCTGGTGGATTCCACCTCGACTTCTAGAGGTAGGGTCCGATATCCGGGCAATAGCACCAGGGAGAGGAAAAGCAGTAGCAGCAGCAGCAGCTGCTGCAGCTATAGAGGGCACAGGGAGAGTGGCAGCAGCATGGTGGGCAGTCAATCAGCCTCAGGATCCCAGTACTCCCCTTTGCAGGACATCACTCTGATTGGGGACAGTGAAGTAGACACTAGTCCTGCAGAGGAGATGGCTGTCCCTCCAAGAGCTGTGTCGCCACCATGTTCTTCCCCTGCCAGGAGCACTGTCAGCAGTGCATCACCCGGTGTGGGCCAGAAGGCAGGAGGGGGCAAAAAATCCTCCATCTGGACGTGTTTTAAGTTGGTGTGGTTGGATGATCCCAGGGAGATGCAGTGGACTTTGTGCCAAAAGGTGGTGAAGCATGGGCAGGTGCTCACCAACCTTGGCACACCAGCGGGTTCCCGACAGCAGTGGTCAGTTGTCCACCTCCATCAGCAGGCAAGTGTCCTGCTCTAACAGCTGCCTCTAGCAGCAGTAGCGGTATCACTGCTAGGGGGAGGAGCAGAAGCAGCAGCAGTGTCAGTGCACCATGGAGGAGCTGGGGTGGGGGCAACTTCCAAGTCCATCAGCAGCTGCAGGACGTGCAGGGCGGCATGGCTTTCAACTGAAAGCCATGCACATGTTGGGGAAAATGATAGCACTGGGTGGGCAGCCCTTCTCGGTGGTCAGGGACATGGGGTTTAGGCACCTGACTGGTTTCCTGGTCCCCCAGATTAAGCTGCCCTCACGCACCACCCTGAGTCGGCAGGTGGTGCCAGCCCTGTACCTGGCTTTAAAGGAGCAGGTGAGGGAGCAGCTGACACGGGCTGGGGGTGCCAAGGTCCACTTCACCACAGACCTGTGGTCAAGTAGGAACGCGCAGCATGCCTACCTGGCAGTGATGGCACACTGGTGGCAGGACCCAGAGGCAGCATTTGGCAGTGGCAGGAGGGGTCCCGAAGCTCATGCCATGTTGTCTGTCTTCCCACCCACCCAGGTTGCCATGATCAAACCCTGTCTCAGTTTGCCTTCCCAAGCTCATGCCAAAGTGCCTGTCTGCCCACCCTGTGGGCAAAGCTGAAGCCCTGCCCCAGCCTGCCTGCCTCTCTTGCCAAGGTGCCTGTCTGCCTACCCTGGCAACCCTGGGTGATGTGCCCCACTGGCCTGGTAATCCCGCTGCTGCTGTCTGCTGGTCCATGGGTACTCTGCCCTGGAAAATCCAAATGTGCCTATGCAATCCTGCTGCTGCCATCAGCTGCTGTATGGGAGCTCTTCCCTGGGAAATCCTATGATCCTGGCTCCATGAGTGCTGCGCACAGGCAAATCCTGATGCTGCTGACTCTGCTGTTCCACGGGTTCTGTGCTTGGTCAGTTCAATGTCTGGTGCTACTGCCAATGCTGCCTCTGCTGTCTATGCCATGGGTTCTGTGCCCTGGCAATCCAATGTCTGCTACTGCTGCCAATGTTGCCTCTGCTGTCTGTGCCATGGGTTCTGTGCCCTGGCAACCCAATGTCCACTGCTGCTGTCAAAGCCGCCTCTGTTGTCTGTGCCATGGGTTCTGTGCCCTGGCAACCCAATGTGCGCTTCTGCTGCCTCTGCTGTGACATGGGTTCTGTGCCCTGGCAATCGAATGTCTGCTACTGGGCGGCCACGTGATTCACCACTGGGCAAGGCTTGGTCAATTGGCAGAATAGCTTGTTGAGATCCAGAGAGTAGGATGCAAGCCCAGCCAAGTAGGGGTGTCATCCACTCCTGCCCCAGGACCCACCATCAGGGTTCTGGGGTCTACATTACAGGTGGGGAGGGCTGTCATTCCACCTGTCTGCAAGTGGACCACATCGAGGCCAGCCAGCCTGCAACACCTGGCCAAATAGGGGTGCCAGTCACTGACCCCTGGCCGGGCTTCGGCCACTGCTCCACTGATGCCTGGAAGCCTGCAATGCCTGGCCATGTAGGGGTGCCAGCCACCAAGCCTAGTCTGGGCCTCTGCCACTGCTCCACCGATGACTGGCAGCCTGTAATGCTCAGCCAAGTAGGGGTGCCAGCCACTGCAACCCCAGTACTCACCATCAGGGTTCTGTGGCCAATGTTCCAGGCAGTTAAAGGGTGTCCATCCACATCATCCAGAAGCTTCCACTCTAGTCCCAGGACCCACCATCAGGGTTCTGGGGCCATCATTCCACTCACAGGGAGCTGTTATTCCACCTGATCAAGAAGCAGCCACTCCAGCCCCGGAACCTACCATCAGGGTTCTGGGGCCTACGTTACAAGCATGGGGGGCTGTCCATCCACATCATCTAGAAGCTGACACTCTAGTCCCAGGACCCACCATCTGGGTACTGGGATCGTCATTCCGCTCACAGGGAGCCATCATTCCACCACATCAAGAAACAGCCAGCCACTTGAGCCCCCAGGACCCACTGTCAGGGTAGTGGGGTCTATGTTACAGGCAGGGAGGGCTGTCGTTTCACTTCATTGTCTAAAAATGCCCCACCAAGGCCAGCCTGCCTGCAATGCCCAGCTAAGTGGGGTGCCAGCCACCAAGGCCTGGCTGGGGCTGTGCCGCTGCTTCACGGATGCCAGCCAGCCTGCAATAACCAGTCAATTAGGGGTGCCAGCCACCGAACCCTAGCTGGGCCTCTGCCACTGCTCCACTGATGCCAGCCAGCATGCAATGTCCAGCCAAGCAGAGGTGCCACCAAGTCCTGACCGGGCCTCTGCTACTACTCCAATGATGCCAGCCAGCCTACAATGCCTGGTCAAGCAGGGGTGCCAACCACAGTTACTGTGTCCTGGCAATCCAATGTCTGCTGCATCTGGTGGTGGTACTGCACATCAGTCATTTGCTCCTCCCTCTTGTAGATGGGCATAGCTTGGATGAGTTTACCAGCTGGCAGGGGCTGTGTGTTCACAAGAGTCACCACCAGGCAAGGCTTTTACAATTTGCAATAGAGCTTCTTGATCTCAGTTGAGTACGATGCCAGCCTGAAATACCCATCTGAGTAGGGGTGTCAGCCACCGAGTCCTGGTTAGGCCTCTGCCGCTGCTCCACCAATGCCAGCCAGCCTGCAATGCCCGACCAAGCAGGGGTGCCAGCCACCAAGCCCTGGCTGCACCTCTGCTACTGCTCCACCGATGCCTGGCGGCCTGAAACACCCAGCCATGATGGTGACTAGAACTGGACAACTCAGCATAGAGTGAGCAGAAATGGAGGCCTTCCAGCCTGCTCTGCCCAGCCGAGTAAGGGTGCCAGCCACCATGCCCTGGCCGGGCCTCTGCCGCTGCTCCTCCGATGCCAGCCTGCAATGCCAGGCCAAGTAGGGGTGCTGGCCACCAAGCCATGGCCAGGCCTTTTCTGCTGCTCCACCTATGCCAGCCTGTAATGTCCTTCCCCCAATGGGTGCCAGCCACCAAGCCCCAAGTCTTTCCGGCTTCTGCTGGTGCTGCCTCCAGGTCTCAGACGGCCATCCCTGGTGCCATGGACACCCCCAGGGGCCAAGGACTGAGCCTGCCATCCCAGGCAACCCAGTGTGCCAAGTGACAAGCCTTCCTGGTCACTGCTGCTGCTGCTTCTGGGTATCAGACAGACAGCCGTGGCACCACGGGCACCCTCAGGGGCCATGTTCTGAGCCTGCCTGCCTGGGCAACCCAGGGTGCCAAGCGCCAAGCCTTCCTGGTCTCTGCTGCTGCTGCTGCTGGGTCTCAGATGGCCAGTCCTGGTGCCACGGGAACCTCCAGGAGCCAAGTACCAAGCCTGCCGTCCCGGGCAACCCAGGGTGCCAAGCACCAAGTCTTCCCATTATCTTCTTCTGATGCTTCTGATGGGTCTCAGATGGCCAGCCCTGGCACCACAGGCACCACAGGGGCTTGCCTGCCCGGGTAACCAGGGGTGCCAAGCAACAAGCCTTCCCGGTCTCTGCTGCTGCTTCTGGGTCTCCGAAAGCCTGCCATGCCACCATGGGCACCCCTGGGGGTTCCTGGAGTGGCCAAGCCTCCGGACAGTGTCAAACTTTCTGAACATTTGGCAGGGTCCTTAAGTTTTTAGTCCGAATGGCCAAACATTCAAACTCTGTCCTGTTCGCACATCCCTACTTTCTAACAATAAAGAGGAATCTTTAATTCAGGTTCTCTCTCTTTAAACTACATGTCTATGAACAAATATTGATTGATTAAAATTCCATGTAATAATTGGCAAGGTATGCTCGGAGCTCCACAAGCACCACATTTGAATGATAATGCAGCAGGCCACTTCTGAAATAAATGCTGACCCTATACATTTTATTGCACAAAATTATCTAATTGGAATTATATACGTGTATTATAAATACCATTTCATTTTCTCACTATAATGAATCAAAATTGATGTGTATTGATCTGCCCACACAATTTTAATAAAAGAGTAACAACGTATAGAATGTAATTTCTGTTGTGTTGCTGTACTTTATGATTTTCTGGCCATGGAGATATTACCAGTTCAATGAAATTAACAGTAGCTGTATTGACATATTAGGCTGTGAACATCCAGCATGACACGTTTGTATTAGAGACTACGTTGCACCATAACTGACATAACTGAATAAAGAACCTCTTTTCTGAGGCTCCAAACAACTAGTCCAAGGAACAAGTTTTCCATGAACTTTGATTTATTTAGTCAATAAATGTACCTTTCCCTTTTTTTAAAGGAATACAGCAAAATCCTCAAACTATACACATTGGCCTTAAGGACTTGCCAATTTTCTGCATGTCTAGTAATGACAATGCAGGTTTACTGTGTTATCAGTTATTCTGGTTTAAAATTGCAAAACTACTGATTTAAGATTACAAAAGTGTAGCTTGATGAGAACATGTATATTTATTTTATTTATTTATTTATTTTAATTTATTTATAAAATCCTTTAATACCATACCCCTCCTGCTTCATGCAGTCCAGGATGGCTTACAATGTTAAAACATATAAAATCAATAAAACCATAAAATACAATATATGGTCCTTTTCACACAAAACATTCCCCCTTCTCATCCATGTGGGCGACTGGGTGGGAGAGGGTGTGTGTGTCCATGTTACCATGGGTGCAGATGGGTGGGGGTGGATGAGTTCATGCACACTCCCACACTCCACCCATCACCCATGCATGGAAGCATTGGGGGAAACAGAGGTGCCTCCATGTGTGAAGATGGGTGGAGATCGGTGGAGGTGGGTGTGCATCTGTGTGCGGGGCTGCACATGCACCATACACCCGCCAGTGCCTCCACCCATCCCCCATGGATCATGGCGCTTAAGTTGCATCTTCTAGTGTAGGTGCAGCTACACTGACACACAAAGGCTAAAAGCTACATAGCTTCTTTGGTGCCAGCAGTATATTTTCCATTTGCACTAAAGCCACTTTGCACTTTAGAAGTTTGAAGAGCTCAAAAGTAGGTGTCAAATGACTCACTTTAAGATCTCTTTACATCGCTAGAAGGCTTTATGGTGAATGTAATGTCAGAGTGTAAATGTCAGCTCCCTTTTCTTCTATACCACTGGAGAAAGAATTAGAGCCAAATGACACACTGTAGATAGAAGTCAACAAAAGGACAGAAAGACCTCAATCTAGATGAAAGAGAATGCAGCAGATGGACTGCAACCTTCTTCTGAACTTTCAGAAACTCTCTATGCATGAACAACACATCACATTTGTTTTGTAAGGAGAGGGGGGACAAGAAGAAACAGAGTAGAAGTATGTGACAGCAAATATGAATAATGAAAAATATGCAGAAAGTCTAGAGACAAACATTATAGGAAGTTAATCTCAGAAACAGAAGGACCCTCAGTTCTTAACTGATCACTCTATGGAACTGAATGCCCTTACAGACAGAGAGTGAATAGAAGGCAATCCATTATACTAGTAAGCTTCCATACCATAAGAACATAAGTCGAGCCACATTGGGTCAGAACAATGGTCCATTGAGCCCAGCATCTGTCTCTGACAGTGGCCAACCTCAGTAGGAACCACTGTAGCCTGCTCATCTTTTGGAGGAGATGTAAGACCTTTTTGTTTGGCTAGATATTTGACAGGCAGGAATAGGGTTGGGTGGGACTCGGTTTGGGGAAGTGGGTTGATGGGTGGTAGATGGGGATAATGGGTAGGGAGGGTGGGTGGGTAATTGGAATGATGTTGGGGTTTTAAGGTTTTTTTAATGTATATTATTGTATTTTATATTTTCAATATTGTGAGCTGCCCTGAGTCTTTTGAGAAGGGCAGGGTAGAAATGAAATGAAATAAATAAATAAATAAAATGAATAAATAAAGTAACATACAACTACTGAACCCAAGTAACCTCTATAGCTGACTTCATGCTGTTAGAGCTGTGAACTTGGAAGATGGGCTGAGGTACTTTTAAAAATTCTTTGAAACAATCACAGAGGATGATTATGGGACAATCTGTCATATAGTTCTACATTTGATCAGTTTAGGAAAGCGATATAAGACATACTGAAAGAAGAGAGAATCAGTCTGCTTCTCCACTGCCACCACATCTCAAGCTGATAAGAGCTGCTAGCTTTGCTACCTTTCCTTCCACACACATTACCTTAACAGCTACTACTATAGGTCCTTCCTCTTTCTGTCTGTGCGTCCACGGTCTTCAGTACCTATCAGAGAGCTTAACAGGCTGCTCCTATCTCTGCTTGATACATGGCTATCAGTAAGAGCAGAAAGTATTCTTGTGATCTCTGAGCCAGTGGCATATCACTCAGCAGGACTAATGGCTGTCGGCCCTCCACTGCTAACTGCTGCTACCAACTTCTTTGTAACCAAGCCAAGCACACGCACCTGAGACTTCACATCTGCCTGAATGTTTGTTTGTCATCTCCCCTGTCTCTCCCACTGTCCCCTCTCCCTGTCTCCCCCCCCCTTTTGTCTTTGTCTTTTAGATTGTAAGCCACAGGCAGGGACCGCGTCTAGTTCTATGTTCTGTACAGCACCAGGTCATACGTCTGGCACTATATAAATGTCGAATAATAATAATAATAATAATAATAATAATAATTAATATAAGCACTCTTGTATTGCCAAGTACGGCTACTGGGAAGGAAAGACAGTAGAGAGTTTTAGCAGAAACCAAGGTGGTCTGATCTTCAACAAGAGAGCAGTAAAAAGACTGGGAGAGTACAATAAAGGGGAAGAGACACCTGGTTTGCCAGTTTCCCAGACACAGCTCAAGATAATAGGCTGTAGCTATTCAGGGTCCTCAAAGAATAACATTTAAAAGGAAAAAATAACTTCACTCAGATCACATTAACAGTTTGATATGAGTCACAAGAGAGTAATGATATAACCATATAACTACCCTAATATATAACCTTTTAAGTACATTTAAGAATTAAATGTAAATTAAGTTAAGAATGTAAAAAATTGGTCACATCGAACAACCAAATTACTAATAATGATGTGCAAGAACACTTGTATTATATTGTTCCAAATGCAAACAACTAGGGGTTCAGTCACACAAGCTGTGGAGGGCATGATCCCCATGCAGCCTCCTGGTGGGCAAGCACAACCACCACACTGCAGGGCCAGCGTGGGGAGCAGGACAATGGTTGCTCACCCCATAGGGAAACCAGGCAGGTAGGCCACTGCTGGACCTCCCACCATGGTACAGGATGGGCCAAGGCACCAGACACATGAGCAGGAACCCAGCCTGCCCTGCCTCCCTCCCCCAGCCCAACCACTATCCCGCCCCCAGCCATGATGTGGCCACACAGGACTGGAGTGAGTGGCCATTCCTTAAAGCCCTACACCGAACCTTGCTGCATGGCGGGACAGATGGCCTCTAATATTGAGGATTATAAAGGAAAGTCTGACAGATAATTAACTCTGTCTCGACTACCAAGCACTTCTATATTATTATGCCCCTGCCAAAACACATGGTGGAGCATCCAGCAGCTTGTGCATGCCAACCCCCGTGCACAACAGACAGCCAGGATGTGCGGCATTCAGATGCGCACACAGTGCTGCGCATGCAGCATAGTAATACAGGGAAAAAGTGCGACCCTGTCATATGCAACTCGCCCTGCATGACCGTGTTGCACGCCCACCACCACTAGCTGTGCGCTGCACACCACAGTCCGCATAACCAAACCTCTGGATTGTCCTCCATGTGTTTTGGCAGGGGCATAATAATATAGATGTGCTTGGAAGTCAAGACAGAGTTAAGGATCTGTCAGATTTTCCTTTATAATCCTCTATATTTAGAAGGTTATATTTTTTATGTAAGAAGAACTCATTGTGGGCTGAAAATTGCCATACAAGTTATCACAGGAAGAATTTTGCTTCATAAAATTAAAAGAAAACAACAGTTGACAAGGAAGAGTTTATACGTAAGTGGATTTGGAAAAGAACCCTGTGAGGATTTTATAGTTATTTATTATTATTATTATTATTATTATTATTATTAGCAGCAGCAGCAAGCATTTATATAGTGCCAGCAATGTACCTGGCACTTTACAAAATAATTGAATAGACATGGTCCCTGCCTTAGGGCTTACAATCTGAGAGACTGGGGGGCGGGGAGGAGAGACGAAGGAAGGGGAACAGAGGAAGAGACAAGGGATGTAACATTCACGAAGATGTGAGGTCTCAGGTGCATGTGCTTGGCTTGGTTACATCGAGAATGATGGCTGGCTGGTCCATGTGGTGAGGATATGAGTACACAGACCTCAGGTAACAAAGTGTACTGGATGGTAGGTATCAGCAGGAGTTAGGAGAGGGGATCGAGGAGTTGGGGAGGGCAGAGGGGGGGAAGAAGTGGGTCTTGAGGATAGATTTGAAAGTATGAAGGGAGAGTGTGAGGCAGATGTGGGCAGGGAGGGAGTTCCAGGCTTCGAGGCAGCTAGGAAGAAGGGACAAAGGTTGTTAGGGGAGCAGGCGAGGCATGGGAGAGTGAGAGAAGGGACAGAGGAGAAGCGGAGTTCATGGACTGGAGTATGGAGGGAAATTAGCACAGAGAGGTAGGGGGGAGCAAGGTTGTCAAGGGCTTTATAGGTGAAGACTAGGAGCTTTGTGCAGGATTCGTTCAGAAAGGGGGAGCCAGTGAAGAGAGGAGGGGCTGTACATGGTCAAAGCGACGGGAGAGGTGGATGACCCTGGCAGCAGAGTTTTGGACAGAGATAAGGGAAGATAGGGGAGAGTGGGGGAGGCCAGTGAGAAGGAGTTTAAAGTAATCGAGGCAAGAGATGACCAAGGCGTGAACAAGGGTTTTGCAGAGGAGACAGAGAGAAAGGGGTGAATCTTAGCAACGTTATGGAGGGAGAAGTGACGGGATTTGGCAACAGAGGGTTTAAAAGAAAGGAGTGAATAAAAGATGAACCTAAGCTATGGGCTTGGCGGACAGGAAGGATGGTGACCCTGTCAATAAGGATCGACAGGGAGGAGGGAGATGAAGGATGTGGGGGGGGGAGATAAGGAGTTCAGTTTTAGCCTTATCTCCCCCCTTAAGGAGTTTTAGCCTTATCTCCCCCCTTAAGGAGTTTGAGTTGACAATGAGACATCCAGGTAGAGATATCAAAGAGGCAGCTGGTGAGGCGAGCTTGAACAGATGGAGAGAGAGAGGGAGTAGAGAGATAGAGCTGAGTGTCATCAGCGTATTATTATTATTATTATTATTAACAAACATTTATATAGCGCCAGCAGTGTACATGGCACTTTACAAAGTAATAAATAGACACGGTCCCTGCCCCTAGGGCTTACAATCTGAGAGACAGGAGCTGGGGGAGAGACTTAGGAAGGGGAACAGAGGGAGAGACAAGGGGTCTAACATTCATGAAGATGCGAGGTCTCAAGTGCACGTACTTGGCTTGGTTACGATGAGAATGACAGCAGGCAGGTCCATGTGGCAAGGATAAGAGTAAACAGATCTTAGGTATAGGAATAGTGGCTCAGCAGGATAAAGAGTCAGACAGAGCAGAGCGAAAGAGGTGAGTTTTAAGGAGAGATTTGAAGGTATGAAGGGAGGGGCAAGGCGGATGTGGACAGGGAGGGAGTTCCAGGCATGGGGGGCAGCAAGTGAGAAGGGACGAAGGCGCTTAGGGGTGCAGGGAAGGTGTGGAAGGGTGAGAGAAGGGATAGAGGAGGAGCAAAGTGCACGGGCTGAAGTATGGAGGGCGATAAGTGCAGAGAAGTAGGGGGGAGTGAGGTTGTGAAGAGCTTTATAGGTGAAACGTAGAGGTGATAATGGAAGCCATGGGAGGCAATAAGTTTGCCTAGGGACAGGGTGTAGATAGAGAAGAGGAGAGGGCCAAGTACAGAGCGTTGGGGAACACCAACCGAGAGGGGAAAGGAGGAGGAGGTAGAGTTGGCAAGAGACACATTGAAGGAGCGGTCAGAGAGGTAGGAGGAGAACAAGTTTGAGGACGGAGCCACGGAAGCCAAGGGAGTGAAGTGAGTCCAGCAAGAGTGAGTGGTCAACAGTATCGAGGGCAGCAGAGAGGTCCAGGAGGACAAGAATGGAGTAGAGGTGATTAGATTAGTCTGATTAAAGTGAGGGCAATAAAGTATCCTCTTAATCTAGGTCAATCAAGAGATGCCTTCCATGGGGAAAAAATAGAAATGAACAATAGTTAATGTATAACCCCTGATTTTTTCATATTAAAAAAAATTCCAATGGGCAATCTACTCCTTAAACAGAACACCCTTTGAACGGCTCTGGTGCCTATGCTCCAGTCAACATAGCAGTACAGTTCCTATGAACCAACTTCCACAACAAAGACTCCTTTCTGAAGCCTTCTGTCTGTAGTCTCTGTCTACTTTGGGAAACATCCTATTCTCCATCCAAAAGGCACTTGGAGAAAGTAAGCCAAAAGGGATCTTTTTGAAAATATCTAACTTTTAACAGCAGCCACTGCTCCTGCATCTCACTTAGGGAAGTGTGTAAGTATTCCTGTTAGTTTCCTCCTTTCCCCTGAAGGCAACACTGACTCATTCTTTTGGGGGTATTTTTTCCTTTCAAAACATCTCCTCTGTGTTAAGACCGAAGGCAGTGGTTACTTTTTTAGCTCATACAGCAGAGGAACATGTTGTATAGAAAGGGACTGAGAAAAAAGCAAAACCTTGGAAGGAGAAACCCCTCGTGGCATGTTCTGCATGAGCTTGGAATGTATGATAAAAATTCACACAATGAAACCTGAAAGTAATAGCAGCCACAAGGACTCTTCATGTGCTAGACTTTATAGCTAGAAAAGTGACTACTTAATAGAGTATTGAGAGCCAATGTACCCTAGTGGCTAAGGCACTGGACTTGGAGGATCAAAGTTCAAATTCTGTCTTAGCCATAAACTCACTGGATGGTTTGGGGCAAGTGACTACCCCTCAGCCATGATGATGAATAATGGGTAAGCAGACATAACAGCAGTTTTCTGTGGCCCACTTGGGACCGGACCGCACCTGCATGTCTGTGCAGGCACTGTCAGATATTGGCCAGGCAGCTAGCCTGGACTCTGAGCTCAGAAAACCCCCAAAGTCAGAGCCCAGGCTAAGGTCTGCCCAACTGGGCCAAAGCAGGCCATAGACTGCTATCACATTTGTTCTTGGGTAACCAACACAGCCTGGGACAGGTCTTCCATGGATGGCCACCATGTGTGATTGTTTTATTTCTATGCCGCCCTTCCCACAATGCTCAGGGCAGCTCACAATACACAAACAAACAAAAAACAATTTAAAAGGTTAAAATTCATACAATAAAAATGCCCTTCCCTCAACCTCATCCTCCCTTGCAACTCCATCCAGAACCCCATCAAACCCCACCTATCCCTGCCTGCCAAATGTTTTTCCAAATAAAAAGGTTTTTCACCACCTCCAGAAGATAGCCAGGCTTGGTCTCAAGCAAACTTTCTGTGGAAGGGAGTTCCACAACATGGGAGCAGCAACTAAGAATGCTTTTCCATGCACCCTTGCCTCATAGACAAGGGTAACAGACAGAATGTACAGGAGGGTGCCACTGGCCAACCGTCGGGGCTGCAAAAGACATGGTAGGATAGGAGGTCTTTCAGATATATGGGACTCAGACTGCTTGTGGCTTTAAAGGTAAAAACCAGCACCTTGAATTGTGCCTGGAAAGGTATAGGTAGCCAGTGCAGACTTTGGAACACAAGTGTAATGTGCTCCTGGAAACTCATCCCAGGAATGATTTGGGCCGCCGCATTCTGCACCAGCTGCAGCTTCTGAGCAGTCATCAAGGGCATCCCCATGTAGAGCGCATTGCAGTAATCTAGCCTCGAGGTGATGAAAGCATGAATGCCAGATCTGAATCAGGAAAAAAAGGCCGCAGCCTCCTCACCAGATGGAGTTGGTGAAAAGCGCTCTTGGCCACGGCTGCCACCTGACAATCCAGGTGCAACGAGGGATCCAAAAACACTTGGAGGCTGCAAATCTGGGTGACCAGAGGGGGCCAGACCCCATCAATGACAGTTGTCCTAATCCTCTCCAAGTCACAAGCCTGGCCAACTATCATCACTTCAGACTGCTTTTAAACGAGGCACTGAAAAAGTGCATCCAAAAATATTCAGGGAGAGAAACCTGCAGGATGTGTGTTTCGATGGTCCCCATGCTACAGGATGTGATGCTGCTCACATTCTAAGCAGCGGTTGCTAAGAAGAAGTGTAGGTTTGGAGAGGAGTTTACAATGCTGTATCTTCAAACCTACACTTGTTCTCAGCGGTCGCTGCTTAGGAATGGGAGCAACGTCATTTCCAGTAGCGCGGAGAAACGTCTAAATACCCCTCTTGCAGGTTTCTCTCTTTGTGTATCTTTGGAGGCGCTTTTTCAGTGCCTTGTGTAAAAGCAGTCTCAGTCTTGCCAGGATTCAGCTTCAGTTGGTTCACCCTCATCCAGTCCCTGATAGCTGTCAGGCACTGGGTAAGCAACAAGACTGCGGGACCTGGTCAGATGAAAAAGATATGTTGAGCTCAGTATAATACGCATACTGATGACACCTCAAACCAAACCTCTGAATGACCTCACCCAGCAGCCTCAGACACACATTGAACAAGAAAGGGGACAGAATAGCACCTGCGGCACACCACAGGGAAGGTCCCAAGGAGACAATGAGCAATCACTCATCACCACCTTCTGGGACCTCCCTAAAAGGAAAGAGTGGAACCACTCAAGACAGAGCAGTCCTGCACACCCCCGCCAGGTCCTGCAGTCGTGCCAACAACACCTCATAATCAACTGTATCAGAGGTCGCAGAAAGATCTAGCAAGGGCCTTTTTTACCTGAACGGCGCAGCAGCGCCGATGGGTGGAGATGGGTGTGGATGGGTGGGTGAGCACACCCAGCGAACACCCGGCAGCACTGAGCAGGGAGACATTTACATGGACAGCACCGCGGAGGGTTATGGGATGGAAAGGGGAGGGGCCCTCAAACACCCAGTGCCCAAACACCCACCCCGGGAAACACCCGGCAAACACCCGTGCAAGTACATGGATGGCCAGGAATGGGAACAGGGGAAGCCCCACCCGGCACAGAGATGGCACAACATGTCCAACTGCGGGCAAACAAAGCTGCTCAATCGGCCCCGCCCCCCCAGCTGCCAGGACCTGTGCGGGTGGGGTAGGAGGGAGATGGGATGACAGCTGCTACAAAGGAGTCAGCTCCACACAGCCCCGGCACAGAGCCCAGACCGCCCGGCGCCAGGAGAGAAGGGACAAGGCAATGGTGAACGTCCGCACCAATGGGCCCTGGAAGGGCCGGGAGCAGCAACATCGCCAGGGGGACACCTCCCACACACAGAATGCCAACACCCGGATAACAACCCAGACCCCTGCACCAAGGGGGATTGGAGGGACCACAGGCCAGGGACAGCACAATCCCTACTCACGCTCAGCTGCCCAGCATCCATGGTGCTGCCGCCCATCCATCACCACCTCTGATGATGGGCCGCACCAACAGGGGGCGACAGCTGAGGGGAGCGGAGGGGAGGGGCAGAGCCACGCCAATGTACAGGTGATGTCAGGTGGTGCCTAACTGCCCACCCACCCCCAATACCACCCCTCGAGCGAGCCCAGGCAGCAGTATCCAGCAGGGAAGCAGCCATGGGAAAGCACACCGCACAGCCAGTGCCCACCCCACAGGTCCGGAGCCCCCCAGTATACACCAAGCACACACCCTGCACACAACCACACACATGGAGGCAGGATGGCCGCCAAAGGGGAAGGGGCAACCTGACACCACAGCAGCAACAGAGCCAAGGCAGGACAGAACATCACATAACACATGTTTATTGGAATCGGGGGAAAGCGGGCCCCCAAGCACAGAGAGGCAGAGCAGCGGGGTGCTGGGGGCACCCATGGCCGGGCACGAGAGGAACAACTGGAGGACACAGGGGCACCCGCGCAGGATGGGTGAGGGCACCCGGTCATCCATAGCGGGACAGGTCAGCGGTCACACTGAGGGGGCAAGGGTGTCCAGGGATGCCAGCTGGCAGCCAGCAACAAAGCAGACGGGAGCACACAGGCCGCTCAGAGGCACAGGGGGTGCCTATGCACCATCCCAGGCAACAGGGTGGCAGCAAGAGGGTGGCGGCTAGGGGCAGCGGTGGGGTCCCCGGTCTGGAGCAGGCCACCAGCCTTGGGGGACAGCAAACCCAGGTCCCACAGGAGGACCCCCACATCAGTAGGTGCGTGTGGGATGCCACGGGCATGCAGGAGGTTGCCGGTGTACAGGGCAGCCACAGGGAGGCCCCCGGACAGCAAGGCGAGGCCATACCCGGGTAGCTCCATCAACAGGCAAGCCACTGTTACCTCCGCAGCAGTCCATGGCATCACAGCAGCGGGTGGGTGTCCCCAAGGATGCTGACACAGGGGGGTTAAGGCAAGCTCGAGGGTATGGGCCTGGCATGCCAGGGCCCTGACCTGGTGACCCATCATCCACATGTACCGTGACAAGAGCTGGACCCATCCCACGCCAACAGGGGGTCACCCACCAACAGCTGCATGTTGGGGCTCAGCCAGAGGGCCCCCAACAGCATGTCCGCACAGGGAGACCACCCTTCCCCGACATCCCCAGCTGAGGGACACGCAGAATGGGCGGCCATGGCAGCAGTGGGGCTCACTCCAGGGAAGCAACAGGCAGGAGACGGAGGGATGTCGCTACTGGGACATGCACACACCAAACGACTACCTTCGCCCACAGATGGCCTTGCATACCAAAGATAGGCAGGCCCACTGTGGACAGGGCGCCACAACCCAGGCACAAGACAGCAGGGATGCTGCATAGCTCCCGAGATAAGAAAGGGGACCATGGCCAGGCATGGCGCAAGGGCGTGGAGTCGAGCCAGGCACTGCATCCACAGTGGGCACCGCTGCAGCTTGCAAAGGTGGACCCAGGTTGGGGGGATGCCTGTGCGGTTACGGAGGCAGGGGTACCCAGGGGTGCATGCGGTCCCACCCCCACCTTGGTGACCATGGGGCCGGGCCGCTCGTGGGGATGTGCATCCGGACCCGGCACCTGCTAGCTTCCCCAGCACACCCCCTGTGCAGCACCAAATGCTGTCCAGCCCCCACCAGCCTACACAGTACATAAGGGGCACGCTGCTGCCGGTCAGGCATGGGGCAGAGGGGTGATAACATGGGACTGTGCCGCACACAGAGAACGGGGATCCTGGGGTGGGTGCACACGGAGGTACTCCCATGACACCCAGGGTGAGGGGGCCATGGGCACAAGTAGGGCAGCAGAGCACACCACGCCCACGACATGTTCCAGCGGTGTGTGGCAGGGAGTGGGAAGCAGCAGGACCATGCTGCCAGGGGACGAGGACCCAGTACCCAGGGCCATGCTGCTGCACCTCCTGGGCATGGGCCTCCTGCTGCTGCACATACTGCTCCAGAGGATTACCATGCTCTGCCTGCAGGGTCGCCTGTCCGCCCTCCTGGGGGCATGGCAGCAGAGGGCAGCTGCCATCAGGAGGGCAGTCCTCGTGTGATGGGTGAGGCAGCTGTCAGTCCCACGTTCCGCCCTGCAGGGCTCCGCAGAGTCCCTGCACTGGTGCCCTGGGCCGAGCCTCTGCCCCCATACCAACGTGCCCAGGGAGGTGCATCTCCACGTAGCTCTGAGGGGATCAGGGACGGCATGTGTCACCGCATTGCTGGCCGGGCAGCCAAGTGCCGGCCAGCGCCGGACCCTCACCCCTTGTCCGTAGGCCTGGGACCCCTTTCAAAACAGCTTGGCTCTACCCATTATTTGTATCCTGTTCTCTATTCCATGTGTGGCCTACTGGGTCCAGGGAACGGGTACCATGGGTTGGCTACCGGCCAACACAAGCTGGGTCGCATGAGTAGGTCCAGTGCACACCTGTTCCTGCAACCTCCCCTGCATGAGGCACCGCTGGTCTAGGCTCCAGTCCCGCCAGCTTCCCAGGGAGTGCACAGAGCCCCCAACTTGCTGGTGGTCCCCTTCACGCTGCAGAAACCCCCAATACACACCCCATGTCCCCTGACAGAGGAAGTGACAGGTACAACACCTTTAGTGGGGGGGGGGGACATGTAGAGTAGATGGGGCAGGGGTTAACGCCATGGGCGGCCTCTGCCCCTCTTGGCCGTACCACCGGGGCTCTCTGGACGGCATGCTCTGGCTGCAGCTGACCGCAGGGCTCTCCAGGCTGATGGTCCAACCTCCGTGTCATCTACTAGCTGCTCTTCACCAGCCTCCACTGCTGTTCCCTGCTTGGAGGCAAAGGCATGGGTTAAGGGATCACTGTGTGCACTCACCTCTGTCCCTTGTCAGAGCACGGGCACTGGGGTGGCCCAGAAGGGCCGGGGAGCCCCCTACTCACCACACACACATGGCATCTGCCATGGGGCACTCCCTGAAGGGTCCCCCCAGGACGGGCTGCCCCTGGTATCATGGCACCAGCCCAGTCAAGTGCTGCAGCACCGTGCAGGCACACATGCCCCTGTCAATGGCTGTCGCTCCTGAGCCCATGTTCCACCTGCGCTCAGCATGGGTTCCACACTGTGTTCCCTCCAGGGGTCCTGCCTTGCACGGATCCCCACATACCCCATGGGCCCCCCTGGTGTTGCACCCCCAAACCCCGGGGGGCCGGGGTGCTGCAGCCTTACCTGTGGGGGTGGACCGGCCATCATGGGCAGTTGCTTGACCCGGGGTGCACGGTCTTGGGGTAGGGGCATGGGTGCCCAGTGGAGGGTCCGGGGTGGCAGCGGAGGCAGATCCACGGTGTGTGTGGACTGGATGGGAAACCCCACAAGTGGGTCCTGTTGCCCTATGTGGGGGAGGGGGAGCCCGTGGACCAGGCCCAGATAGGGTTGCTGTTTGGGGAGCCACGGGTGGGTGAGGTGAAAGGGGGGACACCGGCACCAGTGGGAAGCTGCCATGGTGTTGGTCGGCTGCCAGCCCTCCTTCCATGGCATGGCATGGCCAGTCACACTGGGGGTTCCGCCACACAGCCTCCATGGCCTCTCCCGTGAGGTCCATAAGCCATGTGGCCTGACCCTCCAGCCTGTCCCAGGTGCGCCACTGCAGTGCTCGGTGCGGGACCGGGCGATCATGGCAGCCAGGATCTCCCGGGCCCTGTCCCCCTCCCCTCTGATGAGCTCCCTGGTGAGCACGAGCTCACGGGAGTGCACCTCGCCCAACCGTTGAGATTCCACCAGCAGCTCCAGACCGAGGTCCTCCCTCCAGCTCCAGTTCCTGGCCCACATCTCCCAGTTCCGGTCCACGCTGCCAGCAGCTGCTCCCCGTGCACAAGCGGATGCCTGATCTGTGAACAGGAGAGTGGACAGGAGGGTGTTAGTGCCTCCGCCTGGTGTGATCCTCTGCCTGCTGCCAAATATCCTGGGGTACCTGGTGGGGCAGCCACCACATTGTGGGGGTCCCCCCTGACCTCCCCTTTGGGACCCCCCCTGCCCTGCCCTCCTGTGGGATCACCCCCCGGCCACAGATCAATGTGGGTTGGGCCACTGTCCATAATGTGGTCCATGGGGGCCGCTGTGGATCCACCAGCCTCCCCCACCTGCCCCCACTACCCCACCCCTGTTGGGCCCTGCCACCTGTGGTTGCTTGGGCCCAGGTGGCTTCCCCCTGTACCACCCCCACCCTCCACAGTCGGGCCCTCCTTGGCCTATGTGCCCTGCCATGGAGGGTTGCCCACCTGGTGGCGGGGATGCTGCCGGGACCCCCTCGGTATCCTCTTCCTCCTCCTCTGTGACCTCCACCTTGTGCACCTCCAGGTTGGCTTGAGCTGCAATGAGAGGGGGTACCATTACTGTTTGCCCACCCCCAGCCCCGACTTCAGTGGGTCTGTCCGGGCCGTTCCCACCCCGACCCTCTCCAGCCCCACTGGGGCAGTCGTACCTGGATCCTGTTCCTCTGCCTCCTGGGGGCCATCCTGGGTCTCCACTGGCTCCGCGTGCGCCTCCTGTTCCTGTGTCCAGATGGCCTGTGGGTCTTGTGGGCATGCCCGGAGTGTGGTGGTCCAGTGCTCAGATCCCCGGGGTGCCTGCTCCCCCTGTGGGATGGGGCTGTCCCCTCCCACTTCATGGCCAGCCTCACCAGGGGCAACCTCCCCCCTTCTCTGTGGGGTCTGTCAGGGGGGGCTGCATGCTAGCCCTGCCCCTGGCGAAGGCGCTGCCGTGTGTGCGGGAGGCCACAATGTCCCCGTCCATACAGAGGAACTTGTCCAGCTCCTCCTGGAACTTGGCTGTGCGCATGGCCCGGCCAGACTTGAGATTATTGTCCCTGATATTTTTATATCCGGACCTCAAGTCCTTTGCCTGCTGCATGCACTGGGATACATCCCTATTGTACCCCTGCTGCTGCATCTCCTGGGTGATGGCTTCATAGACCTGTCTGGTCTTGTAGCTTCGCACCAGGTCATGCTGGACCCTTTTGGACCTCCACACGTGGATGAAGTCCCTGACCTCCTGCCTGGACCAGGGCTCCCACTTTTGGGACCCGCCTGTGAGGGGCTGACCAGCTTGTTGTCATGGGGCTCACCCTGTGGATGTGGAGGCTGTGGTGGTGGTGGTGTCCTGTGGGGGGTAGTGCAATAGGGGCTACTATGGCTCCAGCTGGCCCCCTCTGTCCACCTGAGGGACCATCCCCACTCTCCCTCCTGGGGTTCCCCCTTGCTCACCTGACTGTCTGGGAGGCCCTCCTTGGCCATCGTCCCAGTGGTGTGGTGCTCCGTTGTCTGGGAGCAGTCCTGTGGGGAACGGGGGAATGGGTTATGCTTCTGCCCCCTGCCCTGTGTTTCCAGGCCTGGGGTTCGGGCCCAGGGTGTGGTCCTCCCTTCCTGGGGTGTGTGGATTCCCTCACGGTCACCTCACTCTCACTGCTGCTCCATGGGCTGTGCCCTTGGGAGGTGCTTGGCTGGGGGGGCATCGGTGCGGCCCCTCTGCCCTGTGCCGGGACACGTGTGCCATGTTATATCCTGGTGTGTTTCTCCACCCATTTCCCCCTGCCCCCCCCCTGCCGGTGGTCCTTTGCCCCCCCCCCCCCCGTGTGCCTTCCATCTGGTGCGCTTTCCCCCCATGCACCGCCTTGCCGGGGCATCTCCCTCCCCCCTGGGCGCCCCGGGGTCCCCGTGCTCACCCGGCCCCTTCCCCCTCGTGGGGTGGCGCTGGCTCCCGTTGCCTTCTCATAGGCCTTCCTGGTCACCATCATCGGAGCCCGCGCACATATGCCATGTTTCCTCCCTCCTTTACAGGTTCTCGGCTGGATGTCTGGTGTCCCCCTGCTCTGTGGGCATGTCTACGTGGCTGCGCGTGTGTGTCCCATGGCGCCTGTGTGGTGGGGCTGTTCTGTTACGTTCTGCGTGTGTGTGTTTTGGCTTTTACACGGACACTTGGGTGTTGAACACCCATCTCCACCCGCCTCCACCCACGAAGGGCTCTGGCTCCCTTGTGGCTGCTCCGTGGGTGTTGGCGGGTGGGTCGTGCATGCGCTCCCACCCACCCGTGGACATTTACACGGATGATCTCCCAGCCATCCAATGGGTGTTTCCGAGTGTTTGTGGGTGGGTGGCGTCTGTGTATAAGTGGTCAAGATCAACAAGCTAGAATTCCCCTTGACCATCTCCAGGTGCAGGACATTGACCAAAGTTACAAACAGTCTCTGTGCCATACCCAGGTTGAAAACCTTACTGAAATGGGTCCAGGAATCCAACAGCATTGAGATGTGCCTGGAGCTGTTGAACAACAGGTTAAATAACCTTCACCAAAAATGGAAGGTTAGAGAAGGGCCAATAGCTGTCAAGGGCGTCAGCATCCAGAGATGGATTCTTAAGCAGGGAGTGGACCACCAAGGGTGTCCAACACCCTCCCCTCCTGAAGGGAGGCATTGACAACTGCAGCCAACAACAGTCCCAACATCTCCCAGCTGGCTTTCACCAGCCAAGACAGGCAAGGATCTAATTCATAACTGGTTACCCACATCGCCCCAAGCACCTCCCTCACGTCAGTGGGAGATACGAATTGAAACTGATCCAAATAAACAGGACAAGACTGAGCTTCCATAACCCCAAATTCTGATTCTGCAGTTAAAATGGTTGGCTGTCATTGGCTGCCATGGCTGCCCATCATAGCATGGGGTGGGGCGTGGGGCAAAGATAAGGGGCAGGGCTAGCTGGCCAAACATTTGGTGTGTTCCTCACCCTCCCCAGTGCCCTGGCTGCGGGTGTGTCTGTTCGGTGCCCTAAACTGATCTGGACTGTGTTCACCATGGCTTCCCAACCTGGGGCAGGGTGTCCCGGGTTCCTGAGTACAACCTTATATGTTTGTTGTGAGGAAGAATTAGAAAATGATTGTAAAACATTTGGAACACTGAAAGTACTACATAAGTGACAGTGTTCCATGCAACGAACATCCAAACAAATTAAGCTTAATTTCTTACAAAAGGGGCCATATCTCCCTTTCAGGTGCACCTATAGTTACAAAGTTTTGGGCCCTTACTAACTTTTGGATCTTCTTTCCCTCTATCATATTTGGCTGGAAATGGCCCTTGAGATCAAAATTGATTAAGGGATACATGCATACATACACACAGGAAACTGCATAAGCCTTCTTTCCGCAGGAAGTCAAAAATTTGAACTTTAAAACAACTTTCCCTTTTGGACAGCCAAGGCACTGTTATACATTTCAATGCTCAGATATGAGCATGTGTAATCAAACCATAACTCTGCTCACAGTAAAAGTTAAAGATTTTTAGCTGACATTATTCACATTAGTAAAAATCAATAGCCTCCAAGAGGAATCTCTTTCTAGCTGCCTCTCAGCTGGTTGACTGCAATGCAGTTTACACAGCTGGTCAGATCTGTGGGTGCCTGGAAATGTGAGGCAGGTGACTGCCTACTGAAAGGCAGCTTAATTTGGAGGTAGGAAAGCTGACAGGGCCAGTGATTTTTGAGATCCACTATTGTTTTATTTCAGTAATGTTGTTATTTTATTTTTTAAACAGGTGACATCATTTGGGTGGCTAGCATGGGTGAGAATATTGCAGTTAATGATATAAACTAGCTGCAAAACAAATCAATAAAGTACATGGGTCCAAAACAAGCAGTGACACACACACACACACACACAGTTAGATGTTATGAACTATCTTCTCCCCTTCTGTTCATGAAGCTCTTACATCATGGGATGTTCAACAATTCCTCTGATTTTAGATTGCACACTGTGGGCTAAATTCTGTAATGAACTGAGTGTCCTCAACTTCCAACAAGATCAGCAGATGTTGAGTGCATGTCATTTTCATTATTACAATAACGATAGCGAAAATTGTCATTTTCGTTTTCATTATTGCAATAAAAAAAATGAAAACTGAGAATGACAATAACAGAAATGACAACAGAAAATACCGATAACGATCTCAGTATCGATAACAATAGTGAAAACGATAACAAAAATGATAGCGAGAAATAAAAACGAGAAACAAAAACAACGTTGTTATCGTTGTTGTTATTAATAGTGTTGTGGCAGGGTTTTGGAGGGAAAATGTGGAGGGGGAGGAGGGAGCAGACATCTCTGAGTCTTAACAGAGTTAAACTCTTGAACTGTGTGTATGTTGGGAGGGGCTAGCAGCTCAGCAGTATCTGATGGATGTATCACTGGCTAATGAGCAGCACAAGCAGGCCAGGGTCAGTTTTTGATGTATCACTGGCTAATGAACAGCACAAGCAGGCCAGGGTCAGTTTTTTTCTCTCAGTTCTGTGAGAACTCTGCTTGTCAAGTTGCATTTACAAAACTGTGCTGCTTGCACACAAAAAATCCTCCCATTGTATTACCACCAATACCTTTCCTTCCTCATGCCCTACATGTCACCTTCTCTCTTTCCCTGCCTTTCTCCCCTCCCCCCATACATTATAGATAGATAGGTAGTATAGATTAGATATAGATATATAGATAATATTAGAATAGTTATATAGATATTTGATTAGATAATAGATAGTTTTCCTTTTCCTTTTTCCTTTCCTTTTCCTTCCCGTCTCCCTTAGATTTAGATAGATATTAGTTGTGCACGGGAATCGATGATGATAATGATACCGATACCAATACCTTCATTTGAAAAGGTACCGATATCAATAACAATAACAAATATTGATACCGATGCCAATACCGAAAATTGTAACAAAAACAAAAATGACGTTGTCAATAATAACGATAGCAAAAACAACATTTTTGAATAACCAAAATGAAAACTAAAACCAAAAATGACATGGGGGCCTGGTGCACACCCCTAGTGATCAGCAGTTTGCAGGATCAAGCCCTCAAAGCTCCAAATATCATACCACAAACACAGAAACCCTCCTCTCCAGATCTTTCTGGCATTTGCTAACTGACAAGCACAAAATCCTAAGTCTTGTCAGCAAGGTGCTAGTATCCTGCTGTTAGTTCATCTACACCACACATCATAACCTATATTAATTAATAAGAGGAAAAGGAGATCCAGCAGAGAGAAAGTCCATCACATAATTAAGGAGCATGTTTTAATCACAGGTCTCTTATTTCCTGTCTTCCTTAGACTTTTTTTTTTTTGTTGCCATTACCCCATGGCACTGATGCTGAATATTTATCAGAAAATATTTCAATCCTTTAAGAAATTAATTCCCAAGCAATTCAGCTTGGCCTAGCAGTTAATCCTGAAGGCTAAGTCTTGACTATCTATGACTGCATTTTCTTCATTGGCAGTAATGGGGAAAATGCAGTGAACACAGGTCCCTGTCTATAGGTAACAGATGTAAGCAGAAAAACAGAAGTAACAGATGTAACCTTTACTGCCTCTGTTTTTTCCATTTAAAATTCCCAGTCCTTTGGTACTTTTGATCAGATTTGGTTTTATTTATTTATTTATTTATTTATTTATTTATTAACATTTCTATGCTGCCCCCTCATGCCCACGGTATCTCGGGTGGCTAACAATACGATAAAACAATAAAATACATTAAAACCAACATCAATTTTAAAATACTTTTAAAAAACCCAACCCTAACCCTACCCTCCAATTCCCCCAAATCCCCTACCCCACCCCACCAATCTCCCCCATTTACCCCTCCCTCCCCCCTCCCCTCCAAAGGCCTGGGCGAACAGCCAAGTCTTGCATGCCCGCCGAAAGGAGAACAGACCTGGGGCCAGACGGGCTTCCTTCGGTAGGGAGTTCCACAACCGTGGCCCGATCACCGAGAATGCCCTCTCCATGCTGGCCCCCCGCCTTACATGGGGGACCTCCAGATGGGCGCCCCCAGTGGATCGGAGGGTTCGTCCTGAGTCACGGAAGGCGAGACGGTCCCCGAGATAAGAGGGGCCGATACCATATAAGGCTTTGTATACCAATACTAGCACCTTGAACTTGGCTTGGTATGCTATAGGCAGCCAGTGCAGAGAGCGGAGCACTGGTGTAATGTGCTCACGGCGACCCATCCCTGTAAGGAGACGGGCCGCCACATTCTTCACCAGCTGCAGCCTCCGTACCAATATCAAGAGAAGCCCCATGTAGAACACGTTGCAGTATTTGAGCCTCGAGGTAACGAAGGCATGGATGATAGTGGCCAGATCGGGTCTGGAGATGTACGGGCGCAGCCTCCGCACCAGATACAGCTGGTGGAAGATGGCTTTAGCCACTGCCTCCACCTGCCGATTCAGGTGGAGGTTTGCATCCAAAATCACCCCCAGACTCCACAAGTGCTGGGCAACCAGAGGGCAGACCCCCCAATAGGGGGAGCTGACACCTCCTTTACCTTCCCCACTACCATCACCTATGTCTTGTCTGGATTCAGCTTCAGTCTGCTCTGCCTCATCCAATCCGCCATGGCCTCCAGACACTGGGAAAGTACCAAGATGGCAGGACCTGGGACCATTGAAAAAGAGAGGTACAGCTGCGTGTCATCAGCATACTGGTGACAACACACCCCGAATCATCTCACGATCTCCCCCAGGGGCTGCATATACACATTAAATAACAGTGGAGACAGAATAGAACCCTTCAGAACGCCACAGGTCAAGGCCCGAGGACTCGATGTTTCAGTTCCCAGCAGCACCCGCTGGCTTCTATCTGAAAGGAATGAGTGGAACCACCCAAGAATGGTCCCATCCAGATGCCCCAGATCTTGCAGCCATCTCAACAGCAGCCCATGGTCCACGGTATCAAAAGCGGCAGAGAGAACTAGCAGGACCAAAAATGTCGAATGTCCTGCATCCATTTCTCAATGGAGATCATCAGCCAAAGCCACCACCGCCATCTCAGTACCATAGCCGGGGTGGAACCCAGATTTATCAGTCTCTCTTAGCTCTCCTCATTTCACATTTTGTGAAGTCTATCTCAAACACTTTCCAAAGAGTTGAAGACTGTGTTTAATATAGTTGAACAGAAGAGAGAAAACAAAAACAGGACAATGAACAAACCAAGATATTATTATTTTCTCTCATCCCTTTGTTCTTTTATCTTTGCCATCTTCCAATATGCGGATATAATGGAAGACACCAAGAATCTCCATATTATCAGGCTACGGGCGGTAATTAACCTGTGATTTTTCCCATTAATTTGAATAGAAAGCATTAAGTGTTTTCCATAACATGACCCACATTATTGCAGAAATAATCAGCACCTGCTACTGTAAATTTCGAAGGAAGATTAAACTATGCAAAGTAGCAGCGAGTAAAAAGCTACTATATACAACAAGTTGCCATTATTAATATGACATAGCTTTATTTTGCAGGAAACAAAGCAGAGCACTTTGTGAATATTCAAGAAGAACAGTCAAATTCTGAAATGTATGATTTGCATGCAAATGAGATTCAGGGAGCTACCGGTAGCTAATATTCCCTTTCAATCATAAATTGGTGATTATTTTTAACTGAGGAGATAACCTTATAGAAATGGGACTGCTGAAGTTTCACTTCAAAGACACTCAGATGATAGGATTCAATGAACATGGGTGCAGTCACATGAACTGCAGAGGGCTTGATCCTCATGCAGCCTTCTGGCCGACAAGTGCAACCACCACATTGTGGAGACAGGGCAGGGAGCAAGGGAGATGGTTGGCTTCCCACAGGGAAGCCGGGCAGGTGGGCCATTGTTGGGTCTCCCAAAATGGCACGGGGTGGGCCGAGGCACCAGCTGCATAAGCCCTGCCTCCCTTCCCTGGACCAAACACTAACCCGCTTCCAGCCGTGACTTGGCCACACAGGATTAGAGCTAGTGATCACACAAGGATTTAGATGAAGAAATAACACTTTACTTACAACTCAGTTATGATTCAGATAAAGGCTCTGCTCTCTAGCAGTCATCTTAGGTTTCTCTGCTAACATATAACATTCTTCAGTAAGTAAGGGAACTGGATACATTTGGTTCCACTCTCTTACAGTAACAGTATCCTTACAGCCACTGTTCAAAGGGCTCTTTCCAAAACCCCACATGCCGTACAAACCACATACATACATCTCGTGCACAATCCTCACATGGAAAGTGTGCACATCTGTTAGCCCAATAAGCCCATGTGCAAGCCACATACATGCACACCACACACGCATATCCCACATGCACAAGGGTTTGGGATCTTCCCAATGCCCACAGCAGACCTCGCCACACAGTGGGCCAGACAGTAAATGGGCACACAAGCTATCACACCTTGGGAAGCCTTATGTCATTTTGGGTAAGACTACTATGACTGCATTCTCAGCGTTTTTCCAAGGACACAGCACATAGCAGATAGCTGCCTGTCCCACTACACAGTAAGGGCAAATCCGGTGGCCACCAGGCACACAATGCACTTTGTTGTGTGATAACACTGCCCAGAGTAGGGTAAGGCTGCCCAAAGTGTGGTAAGTGGCTCATGTGGCTGCACCCCATGAATCACATTCTGTAGAGAAGGGGAAAAAACAATAAATGGAAAATCGGTGACTCTAGAACAGCTAATGTGCTATTGCTACTGCGTAGGGCCACCTAATGGAATTAAAGCAGTTGTGCATTATATTATACTGTCACATGACATCCTATAATTGTCAACTAAATACAGAATATATGTATTTTTTCTTAATGGATATTTTTATACACACATTTCTCCTGCATGTTTTCTGTTACATCCTGAACTTTCTGTGTGTCTAAATCACTCACCCAGATCTTAAACATCCGAATCTTTGAACTTCTGCGTGAAACTTCTCCCAGACCTTTTGTGTGTAAATGGTTCTGTTGGTAAACTGCTTTTCTCCAGACAGCTATGGTCACTTGATTTCCATGGCAGCCTGTCACTTCTACAGCTGTGGCTACTTTAGGCTGCCTCAGGGCAGTGTGTGTGTGAAGAATGCATTCAGGAACTGCCTCAGGGCAGTGTGTGTGTGTGTGTGTGTGAAGAATGCATTCAGGAACTGCCTCAGGGCAGTGTGTGTGTGAAAAATGCATCCAAAACTTACTTGTAGACTTGTAAACCCAG
>QEPC01011141.1:793625-805025 GCA_003113815.1 Sphenodon punctatus
TATATATATATATATATATATATATATATATATATATAAAACAAACTAGCCTATATATATATATGAACTGTGGAGGGCCTTTTATTATATATATAATAAAACAAACTAGCCTAAATGCCTATATAATATCTAATAATTATTATATTATAATATCTATCTATCTATCTATCTATCTATCTACATAATATATATAATAAAACAGACTAGCCTAAATACCTATATAATATCTAAGCTCTCTATATGTACACAACTAATACCTATCTAAATCTAAGGGAGACAAGGGAAGGGAAAAGGAAAACTACCTATTCTCTAATCAATTATTTATATAACTATTCTAATCTAATCTATATGTCTACAATATATATCTATATCTAATCCATTCTACCTATCTATATATAATGTACAGGGGGTGGGGGAGAAGGGCAGGGAAAGGGATACAGTAAAATGTAGGGTATGAGGAAGGAAAGGTATTGGTAATACAAGGGCTAGGGATGATTTTTTATGTGCAAGCAGCACAGTTCTGTAAATGCAACCTGGCAAGCAGACCTCTCACAGAACGGAGAGAAAAAGCCTGGTCCTCCCATTATAAAACGTTGCAGTGCCCTCCCCCAAAGCCCCCTGATTTGTTGTGGCAGGCAGCAGGCTTTGAGCAATCACAGAGTTCCATGAGAGTGCTGGGGCCTGCTTGTGCTGCTCATTGGCCAGCGATACATCCATCAGATACTGCTGAGATGCTCACCCCTCCCAACACAGGCACAGTTCAAGAGTTCAACCCTGTTTAGGTCTCCGAGATGTCTGGTCCCTCCTCCCCTCTCCACATTTTTCCTCCAAAACCCAACTGCCACAGCACTAATAATTACAACAACGTTAACTAAATCCAGGGGAGGGGAAGAATGGGTTAGGCTATGTGTATTTGCAAGAGACGGGGTGTCTCCAAAGACCCTTCTTTAATCTGGCCCTGGTTAGGTGTCTTCAAATTCAATAGACACTAAAGATGCTCAGCTCCATGCAGTATCAAACCTTTAATCATAGAGGACTATTAATTCCTGCCAGTAACTCCCTTTTAATGTCAATATAAGTATAGAATAGATATATCATTAAGGAGTCATTATGATGCTGTCAACATATGTGATTAGAATGGCAAAATTAATTCAATGCTAACTCATGGAGAGCCCACAAAGGTTACATTAGAAGGCAAGCTTATAACAGGAAATTGCTCTGAAAGCAAGCCCATGAAAATGTCATGACCATGTCATTAAGAGGCCCCTGCAATGTGCTAATTCGACTGAAAAACAATTTAAATGCTTGTTGTGTGGAGGATCTTCATTACAGGGCTTTATGATGGGAGATTACTACAGCAAAGTGATTTCCATGCATGTCTGCAGAGATTCTGTGACCACTCAGTTATTAAACACAGAGCCAAATCCTATCTTTGTATGGTTCTCTGCTGGAATGTGAAAAGGAGTAAACAGGATTTTACTTGTGTGTATAAAATCATGTCTCTGTTCTAATGCCAAACTGAACTGAAATAGGATGATTTTACACGGATGCACCCCCACCCCGCCGCTGGGTGTGTGGTCAGGTGTGCAGTGAGGGCGTCCGTGTACAGCCAGTGTGATGGGTGGGGGGATGGATGTCCTTCCATGTGAACAGCACGGGCAGTGGGTGTGAATGCGTGCGCACTCCTGCGCAACACCCACCTCCACTCATCACCCACCCACGGAGCCTTCCAGCAAACCAGAGGAGGCTCCATGGGTGGGGGTGGGGGTGCGCCTATGGGAACAGGTGCACACCCCCTCCACCAACTGTGGTAGCACACCTATCCTCCCAACTACAATTGCCCATGTAAAAAGGGCCATAGTGTTATTGGGAGTCCTGATATACAGCTACTGAAAGGGGAAAGTGTGTGTGTGTGTGTGTGTGTGTGTGTGTGTTTAAACACACACACACAAAAAAAAACAGAAGAAAATACAAAAGAATTAAATGTCAAGAGACTAGTCTGCCAGCCAACACAATAGGCTCCAATGTCTGATGCTCCATGGGTGGAGATGCGTGAAGGGTGGAGGTAAGTTTGTGCCCGTAGAAACGAGTGATCACCCAACTCCACCCACCGCAGCCACACACCCATCCCCCCACCCACTGCGGTCCATTTGGTCCAGAGTTAAAACTCTTACACAAGGTTTGATCCTGACCCCACTAACTTAAATAGACATTTCATCAAGGACTTCAGTATCAAGTCAAAAACATTATACGACTCCAAGGAAGTCAGTGAACCCTGCTGGATGGAATTTTATGCCTTCTTTTCCCTTTATAGTTTTTTCAAATGGACTAAGTTTGAAGTATTTTAAACTTTTCAAATTGCTGGGTGTTTTTAAAAGTCTCAGGGTGGGGGGTGTTGTTTTTGTTTTCTTTTTTCTGTGTTTGTTTTTTTTTTTTAAAAAAACAACTTCAATACAGATAGTCAGCTTGGTGAAAAAGAGGCATGATTATCTAAACCTCACCTGACCTCCCCCCCCCCAAGAATTGCCAATTAAAATCAAGCACAAAGCTAAATCATTCCCCTCTACATTATTACTTTCTGCATCCTCTTCTAGCTTTTGTTCTAAAAATTATCTTCCACCACCACCTCAGACTATCCCACTTATCAGGATTCTCTCTCTAATACAATACCTCCTTACATTATCCTAACACATGTTCTCTTTCTACTAAAGCCCATGTTACTTACTCTGGGTCTATCCATCATCTTCAAATAGATCATAAGGTTTAACTTTATAATAGCTTTTAGCTAGTTTAAATGCTGTAATAATGTCACCTCTTACTCTCAGAGCCAAATAAATCCAGTTTCATCATTCTGTATTTGAGCATAAACCCCATTTATCATCTTGTAACCTTAGTTTTTAATCTTCCCAATTCATCTATTTTTTTTTAATTGGGTTGCCAAAACTTGACCCTATACTCCAAATAATATCTAGACAATGCCTCATAAGGGTTAGCAAAATATACTTGGTTTTAATAATATACCTGCTTTTGATACAGTCCTATATCCAATTAATCCTCTTTTACTGCTACACACTGGAGTGAAAATTTAAATGTGAGATATATCGCTATACTTTGGTCATTCCCTTTCTCCCACTACTCTACTTATTAATTCACTGTAATTTTAACAATTAATGTAATTTTAACAAAGCTTAGAAAGGGCTTATTTTTACCCAGATTCATGTCGTTACATGGAGGTCGTTTTCACGCAGATGCCCCCCTCCCCTCACACATATGTGCAGGTGGGGGGTGCCCATGTGAATGCTGTGGCAGGTATGGGGGGTAATCTGTGAGTCCCTGTTAGAATGCCTCAGGCGGTTGGTGGGAGTGCATGTGCCAGTGCCCAATGATCCGTGCGTGGAGGTCTATGGGAACACAACACCACACAATGCCCACCCACCGCACCACCCACCCATCGGTGCCCATTAGAAAAGGGCCTTAAACACACTACGGGTGAAAACAGACATGACGCTAACCACCCTTTAACCACCCTTGGTGGTCATTTATGCAGGTTTCAGGGCTGCATAGGGCACCAATACAGCCCTGCAACATGCATAAATAACCACCAAGGGTGGTTAAAGGGTGGTTAGCATCACGTCTATTTTCACCCTACATTACGCTTTTTCACCTCAGATCCCATTCATTTATCCTGTCAAGTTCATTCTTTAAAACAGCCATATTCTTCCTGCGTAGCTTAGCGATGCCCCCTGGTGTGACATCATTGTCAAAAGGGGGCTAGGGTAACAATGAAGTTGTGGGAGTGAGCCACCCCAAGCCGCCTTTGATGGGAAGGGTGGGGTAAGATATTTAAATAAATAAATTATTTTACATTCTGTAGCTTTATCTGAATTGTGAATGAATGATGCTCATGCAGTTCGGCATCTGTAAGGAATTCCAACATCTAACAATGTTGCATACAACATTAATTTCACAAGTAGACAATGCAATGGCGAAATAATATTTTGGGCCATCAATAAGGAAATGCGTTCACAAAGAGAACATTAATGCTGCATAAGCACTCAAAAGTTAGCAAACACCAAAGTTAAAATCAGATGTCAATGACAGCAGCAAGAAATGATAATTGGTGACCACAACAGGACAAAGCTGTGAGCCACTTATCTCCATGGAGGACACCTATCTTACACAATTAGATCCAACAAAGTTGAAACTGGTACTTATTTAGTACTCACGGGTAATGCCCACAATTTTGAATACCACATCGAGTACTTGATAGGCACCTGGGTACCCATCAAGTATCTGGATAAAACAAAAAAACAAAAAAAACCCAGTAATTTCCAGTATCAATTTTTCAATTACCAGTCAGTATATTAGGATGGAAACCAGTCAGTATATTAAGGTAGAGAAAACAAAAAATCAGGACCAGAAGTTGAAAAATCAGGACCAGAAGTTGAAATTCAACTTTCCGGGATGAAAATTGAAAACCCAAAAAAAACAGTGTCAGAAGTCGACACATCAGTAGCAGAACAGGGACAGCAAGAACCTGAATTGTGTTGCAATCAGGTACTTTTCAGTACCTGATGTTGTCGGGTTGATTTGGGTACTGGAAATTTGTCAGGTATACCTATTTTTGCGGGTACTCCTTTCAGTTCTAATTATCTCCAATAGGAATTGTTGTATGAATAATGGAGTACCTATTTAGCACATAGTGAGTTATCCCCCAAATAAACCTACTTAGCACGTATCAATGAAACAGGTTCACTTTTGGAGCAGAGATGCTTTTCTGGGAGTGAATGTTTAGCAAAAGGATAGAAGTTTAGCTTTTAAACTAGAGCACAAATTGAAATTACCCAGACCATGTAATGTAACACCATGATACTTAGAAAGTATGCCATGTGACTGTATTGCAAATGTCAGGCTCATGACTTTTCACCGCACTGGAAAGAATAAATATTCAGAACAAAATTAAATATGGAAAATATTGTCAGTAAAGAAAGGAGAAGTTAAACACACATTTCCATTTGCTCAAAATAATACAATATATAAGTTCACTTAGGGAGAATTCACAGTGCTTCCTTAGGCATATACAATAGTATTGGCAGCATTACCACCACCAACTCTATTGTTTCTCATTCTTCAAAGTTCTTCTCCTCTAAATTGAGCAATTTCCAGAACAACCTCTGGATGGATGGAGTTCTGTACATCACTATCAATTCCTTCTTTCACAGTTTCATTTTCTAAACATTCTCATACTCCATTGCTTTGTTTCTCTTCTAATTTTTCAGTGTTTCCACTCTGAAGTGGAGTATTTCATTATTTTTGATATATTAGACTTTTATCTATGTTTAATGATGACTGATTCCAAAAACCTGTTTTTTAAGCTTTTGCTAAATATTGATTAGCACTCCCATTTTTCATCACACTTGTCTGGGAGTCACACACTACATTAACTCATTAATGACTCCTGCTAAAGGTAATAATAGGATAAATCATTCTGTACTGTCATAGAAATTATGGATGCGCCAGGCATATTTTTCTCTAACTCTTAACCTTGGTGATGTCCCATACTGCAAACATAGAAAAAATGATAACAGAGTACTGTATAAAGTTGAATGTGAAGAATGTAACCTAATCTACAGGAAGGTCCAGTAGGATCACTATACCTTAGTAGAAAATTCAAGCCTAGAATACATGACTGACATATATACAACCTATATAATGATGACATTCTAGACACTTACAGCAGGTGTGAACTTAAGATATTATTATTGGGTATTTTCATACAAGACGGCTCTTCGAGACATCACTCATTAATCCTGACTGTGGTGAGACCTCTCACCATGGACAGGATCAGGCCTGACTGCAGAACAAACATGCCAGCAGAAAGGGCAGGGAGAGGGTGGGGGGATGTGCGGACATGGTCTTCACAGCCCCGGCCCCCAAGTTGCTCAGCGCAGCCTGTCCCCCTCCCTGATGGGCAAGTGCGGCATCCTATGAGGCTCCTACACCTGACCAGAGTTAGGTAGAGCAGGCCATCAGATGTGATGGCCTGCTCTACCACGGTCCAGGGTTGCCTTGCCACACCATGGAAAGGCTAACTCCGGGATGTGTAGTGGCAGAGAGCCCAGCACACAACCCAGAGTTAGCCCTGCCATGGTCCAGGGTTACCTCTGCTCCCGCAACAAGCAAACATCTGGCAGGTGGAAGCAGACGTGACACCACCACGGTTGGCATGGCCACCTGTGGTAGCATCACATTTGAAATTACCCATTGGTGTTATAAATAGCAGACTATTCATTTATATTTGTTTTACCATTGGTAGCCCAGTCATGCATTCCCTGGACAAACAATGCAATGATCACATTTTCTCATAGGTAGGACAATTTTTTAAACCCTGCTGATGTCACTGGTGACATTAATAAGCAAGTGGCTGGCTCTATTTAAAAAGGACTTACATTGCAAAACACTATCACAGTTGTCATTAATTGACATTATTTCTAGAAATTTCTGAATAAATATGGAAAAAACAGGGAGATTAAATCATACTACCCTTCAATTCTAACAGGTATGAGGACCCTAGTTTGGGTTGGAGGTTTCCTAGCAAAACATTATGAAAAAAACTTGCATTGATACTTGTTGTGCTGTACCTGTTCTGTGTATAAATAAAAGGACTTTGGATTCCACAGATGCCAGGATAGACAACTTGGGGAAGGGAGGGGGGGTAACACCCCCCCAATATTCAGAAGTCCTATAGAAACCTATGAAATCCCTGTCTAACTTGCTCCCGTGCCTCCCCACTATCGACAGTTATCAGTCACCTATGGCTGCCAGACATTTTCTCAAGCACTGCTTATTTATTTTATTTTTTTAAAGAGTGCTGAGTAGTATGAAGCTGTTTGTAGTGCCCCCTCCTGAGATTATTACAGGGTTGAAGCCATTAAATGTGTGCATTGATTACATCCAATTTCTAATGACAATTTGCCTCTTAAATTGCTGATTGATTCTTTTTCCTGACATTCAGTGAGAGTTACTGGAATAGGCAGACATTTACTTTAGTACAGTACCATTCTTGTCAACTTGACAAACTAAAAGGTGCATTTACGGCTTTAAATTAGCTTTGATCACTAAATCTGAACATTCCAAAATCTGGAGCCATACTTTGGATGATTTCAGATGTTACGGGTGCCCGGTTCACCACAGTGGATTCCCGGTGGGGGTGAACTGAACTAAAAGCCCCAAACAGATGTGACAGAATCGGGATCACGGCAGGGAATCGGCCTGGCAGATCACGGGCCAGGGCAGCACAACAGATATGACACCGATTCCCGGCCATGGGGAAAACACCCAGAATCCACCGGGCAGGGGCAGGACACAGACATGGCCGCCTGAGGGCAAATGAAGCCAAAAGGCACACAAGGGAATGCCCACACAAGAGAAACAGGACGGGAGGGGGGAGAGGGAGAAGAGCCGGACAGGTACCACACACAACAGGCACACAGACAGTGGGGGCACAGTGGAACACACAGCACAAGCACACGCCCGGGCACACACACACACACACGCACAGAAGGGAAAGGAAGGGAGGGGGGACACGGGCGCCCAGACAACACACAAGACACACCGGGCACAGGGGGGGGAGCGGAACAGGTAAGAGAGGGGGCAACTGCAAAGGGGCAGGACAGGACACAGGTAATGGCAACCACAACCCCCAGAGCAGAAATGTCCACACAGGCACCCCCACAGCAACACAGGCAGTCCCGTAATGGGGGGGCCCCAGGAGCTCGGGACCAAGGCACAGCAGGAGCCCACACGGCACAGTGTGCGGGCCAGGAACAGTCCAGGAGGCACATGCAGATCCTCACACCCTGGCGAGGGGCCGATGGAGGGCAGGCAGGAGAGCCGGTGCAGTGCAGCAGGTTCAAGGACGCACACACACACATGGAGGAAGGAGGCAGGGGCAATTCAGGGGTCCCAGAACCCCGAGGTCACACAGACACCCAAGGGGGAGTTGGGTTGGGGCCGCAGGTGGCAGCTCTGGTGGGTAGGGACAGTCTGCTGGACACAGGCGGGTCGGCGAGGCCATGCAGAGAGCTGGACCCAGGCACCAGGGAAGGCAACCATGGAGGGGAACACCGTGTACAGAGGCAGACGGGGGTGGGAGCCATAGGGAGCCCAGAGCCACAGGCAGAGGCAGCAGCACCCTGGGAAGCAGGCAGCACAGCAGCATGGCAGAGACATCAGGGAGGGAGCAGCCAGCAGAAACCAACCCCCAGGCAGGGGCGGGAGCCCACACGGAGGCAGGTAACCGGGGGGGGCCAGGAGGCACACCGGGACTTACAGCCACCTGCTGGGGGCCACACCGGGCCCAGGGGCTGGGTGCCCCACCCGATGAACCAGGTGGGACCAATGGATCATGCCTCGGCGGTACCCAAACAGGGACATGTGGTGGCCGATCAGGTAGTAGGCCTCGAAGGGATCCTGCATGGACAGCCCCAACTGCACATCTGAACAGGACCACACGCCCAACAGCACCATCAGCTCTGCCACGGTAGGCTCAGACACACAGCAGTCAGCAGCAGGGGGCCACGGAAGCTATCCCAGCTCCAACAGCCAGCGGTACACTGCCCCACGGGAGTGTTGGTACCCACGTGGCCTGTGAACACAGCCAAAGTAGGACACAGCCAAGGCAGGGTCCCCCTCTGCAAGGCAGATCATGTAGGTGGCCAGGCTGCACACAGACAGCGCAGACACAGTCTCAGCCATGGCCCAGGCCACATGAGAGCACCTCATCTCCGGGATGCTCCCATCAGGGAAGGAAACCAGCCCCAGAGTATCCGCATGCAGCCGGCAACCACGAGCGCTCGCCTCATAGCCGAAGTAGCGAAGACCAAAACTCAGGCTCGCATAAGCACCCAAACGGCTGTCCAGGCAGCCCAGGAGCAATTGCACGGGTGGGGTATGCCACAGGTCACACAGGGACATGGTCTCATGGAAGGTGCAGCTTTGCGGGGCCCCATGAGGTCCAGGAAGTGGGATCCCAGTGGATGCACAACCAGCCATGGTCCAGCTAGACAGGAAGAATAACTCCACAGACAGGGGGCACACATACCCTCCAGGGCTGAGGGGGGGCTCTGAGGGGTCCCAAGGACAGGACAGGTGACCGTGGGCCACAACAATGTATTACAACAGAGCGAGGCATGGGGTGAGGACCCGGCACAGCTGCAGACAACAAGCGCACAAATAGGATGGCTAATCAGGCTGGCAAGGACACGGTGTTGCAAACAGGAAGAGGGGTGGTGGTGGTGATGGCTGAAGGCATGTAGCTGCACAGGGAGCGCACAACCTCATGCACATGTGCAGGCACGAGGCCCCATGCCAGTACAGCAGGTATACCCAACTGCACGCCCATGGACACCAGCATTGCATTGGGAAGCCCGCCTGGCTGGGGGTGGGGACCCGGGCCACCCAGGCCATCACTGGGCCAACATAACCGTCCTCCAACCCCCAGTGCCCCACCACCATGGAGTGGGACTGGACAGCTGCCTACTGGATGCACCTCACGCTTGCAGCTGAATGGTACCACGACTACACCGAGCAGTTGCACCTCCTTACAGTGGAGCATCACCTGGGCACCCACCTGTGGGTTTCCCTGGCCGGGAGAGCTGCAAGGGCCCACAGGGCCCACCATGGGCACAGGAGAGCCCTTGCCCAGCTCAGGGCGCAGAGGCTCTCTGGGGCAGACCGGCAGGCTTTGAGCCGGGGCTGAACCCTGCCCGCGGTGCTCCGAGAGGCAGCCAGGTGCCTCCAATGGGGGAGGGAGACCATGCGCCGGGCATCCCTGCTCGCTATGCCCATTGACAGGTGGATATGGGTTGCTGAGCGGGCACAGGGTTGGTGGGCCAGGGCGCTGACCCAGTGGGACGAGGCAGCCTGGAGGGCTCACTTTAGGATGGACAAGCTCACCCTGCTCCAGCTCACTGAGCTCCTTATGCCCTGGATTGAGCGACAGCACACCCCCATGAGGACACCCATCCCCATGGTCCAGCGGGTGGCTATAGGGGTCTGGGCCCTAGCAACGCCCGACTCCTGCCGGTCCGTCTCCCAGCACTTCGGGGTAGGCCTGAGTACCGTTGCCTGTATCCTCTGGGATGTGTGAGAGGCTGTGGAGGGCATGCTCCTGGACAGAATGATCCAGCTGGTGGACCAGGGGGCCGTGATGGCAGGATTCATGGCCGAAGGCTTCCCCAACTGCATGGGAGCCGTGGACGGCACTCACATAGAGATCCTCCGCCCCTCCGCAGGGGAGGCTGAAGAGTATGTGAACAGGCATGGGTATCACTCCCTGCAGCTGCAGGTGGTTGTGGATCACCGGGGCTGGTTCATAGATATCTTCACGGGCAACTCCTGCCGCAGTCACAATGCCCGGATCATGACCATCTCCCCCTTCTATGCCCAGATGTTCTGGGGGGACTTTGCTGACATGGGAAGGACCTGGATCGAGGGGGTACCGATGCCCCCCTGTATCCTGGGTGACCCTGCCTAACCCCTCACCCAGTGGCTAATGAAGGTCTACCCAGTCGCATGCAACCCTGTGGAGGTGCTATACAATACCCGCCTGTGCTCCAGCAGGACCGTGGTGGAGCGAGCCTTCGGGGTCCTCAAGCAGCGCTGGAGGAGCCTCGCTGGGTGGCTAGACTACACTGTGGAGACCTCAGCCCTGGTGATCGGTGCCTGCTGTGTGCTCCACAACGTGTGCGAGACTGAGGGGGCAGCCCTGGAATACCCTGAGCCCAACCGGCCCCCTGGCCTGGTGCACCTTTACGTGAACGTCAAGAACCACCAGGAGTACCGTTATGCCAAGCGCATCTGGGACACCCTGATGAGGCATATCAGCCGGTAGGCTGAGGTGTGAGGGATGCACCACCCTGGCCCAGGCCCAGGGGTTCCCTGGGCCAGCCCCTACATGGGAGGGGGTCTGGTACCTCACCACCCCACCCCTGTCCCCCAATAATGGGCACGGGAGGCAATATAGTGCAACCACGGTTTATTTCACTTATGTGTACATGTGCACCCAACCCCTCTCCCTCCACCCCAGCCATGCCCCGCCCCCTATAGTGCCGCCCACCTCACACTGCCCTTCCCCTTCCACCTTTTCCCCCCTTTCCCCCAAGTTTCCTGGTATGCCCCCTTGAGCACCCAGTGTTCGCAGTGGAGCTCTATGAGCTCCCCTCCCCCCACTGTTCATGTCCAAAACAGTGTCCTGGGCTGCCAAGGGGGGATGTGGTTGGGGGGAGGGTCACCCAGCCCCTTCCCACCCCCCTCCCCAGCCCCTCCCACTGCCTCCAACTGTCCAGGGGCCCCCTCTCTGCACCCGGGTGGGCCCTCCCACCCGGACCACGTGCCTCA
>QEPC01011142.1:38888-49256 GCA_003113815.1 Sphenodon punctatus
CCCTTCCAAGAGAACCCAGGAGTCCTGGATCCCAGCGCCCCCCCTGCTCTAACCCACTAGCCCCCACTCCCCTCCCAGAGAACCCAGGAGTCCTGGCTCCCAGCCCCTCCACTCTAACCCACTGGCCCCTCACTTTCCAAGAGCTGGCCACCGGCTAGGACATGGCTACGCACGATGGACGGTAGCACCTGTTGCTCATGACCCCGTAGTCTTGCTTCGCGTGGGGTGCGGCAAGCTAGCTTAGTGCCCAAGCGTTCTCAAGCCTTTAGAACAAAGCAGGCACACAGTTACTGAGCTACTTGCCCGGCCGCATAGGTTGCCTCGCCTTGAGCAGACGAACCCACTTGGGGTACGACGGTTCCGGGAATCATCCTCAGGATTTTCCCGGAGGAGACATTGCAGAGCAGCCTGCTGCCTGCCGTACTATGGGGAGGGGCAAACAACTGATGGGCCCTGGGCATAGGAGCCACTGCATCGAGTAGCTCGTTTGCCCAGGGAGGGGTAAGGCTACCAAAGAGTAGTCACCTCCTCAAACCATCTCATGTGGCTGCACCCCCAAGAAGCGACAAAAGATGCTTTCTATTCGTTCCTGTGTCTGTAGCCTGAAAGTTAACGGGTGGAATTTGTTGCCAGAAGATGTGTCCCTCTCAAGGCCAGGAGTGTAGCTAGATTTAAAAAGGAATTGGATACGTTCTTCAAGGATAGGTCTATTCATGGCTATGAGCCAAGTAGGTTGGAGGAATTTAACCTGTGACTGTCTGGAGCTTGGAGTGAACAGCCGGGAATGGATGACTCCATTTATGACTTGTTGGGTCTGTAGCAGGGAACTGTCCTGTGAGGCGGCTTCCCCTTTAAGGAGGGGGCTGTGGGTGCCAGCCGGTGGGCTGTGTGCATATGTGCATGGGTCTGGGGGAAGCCAGCCCATGGCGTAAGATCAGCCTGTGGAAGAAACAGGCTGAGAGCCCAAGAGACAGAGTGGGCAGGACACTGGCCCTTTAAGGCTAAGTAGTGGAAGCCTGGCCACACCCACTCTGCTAGTATAAGAGGAGAGGCAAGAGGGGGAGAAGAGACAGTCTTTGCTTGAAGGGGCAGTATCTTCCATGAAGAAGCCTTGATTGCCACTCTATGCTCTCCAAGGTGCTGAAGGCCATGAACCCAGGGAGCGGAGAGGGTTATGCCCAGGAGGATGCTCCTGTCTGGGGAATGCTTGGCCACAACCTGGGGTCTGAGGCCTGGCTGTATGGACTTTGGGGGGTTGCTATGGTATTGCTCCTGGGCTTGCGAAGAGATTGTGCTGGACCTATAAGATGGAGGCAGATGAGCCGGCAGCTCAGGGACTGAATGGACTGTGCTGTGTATGGATGTAAAATAAAGAGACTGAGCTAATTCCTGTGAGAAGAGTGTGGTGCGCTGATTCCCTGTGAGTGACAGCCCCGGGGGCCTAGATCCTGCAGGGACTTTCCTCTGGGAAGCCACCCGCTGCTACAGGGCCATTCTCCCGAGTGATCAAGAATGGCCACTGTTGGAGACAGGATGCTGGGCTTGAAGGACCAGTGGTTTGACCCAGTGTGGCACTATTTACATTCGTATGTCCCCGCCCAGAGAACCTAGGAGTCCTGACTCTAAGCCCACCTCCCTCCCCTGGCCATGACGTAGCTTCACGCGATGGGCACCAGTGCCTGTCACACGCAGTCCCTCCGCGGAGCTCGGCGGGACAGGTTGCCCCACGTGGGGTAAGGCTGCTCTGAGATGAGTTCTCCTCAGACTTTTTCCGAAGGCGCGCAGCAGACAGCTCTTCACCCGCCCCGGGGCGGGGGGAACGTTTGGCTACTGCCGACTATACAATGTGCTGCGTTGCACGGCCCAGCATACCCAAGACATGCTAGCCATTGTCTACCTCTTTGTGTCTTGATTAGATTGTAAGCTCCATGGAGCAGGGATTGTCTTTGTTACAGCGCCGCGTACGACAAGTAGCGCTACAGAAATGTTTAGTAGTAGCCTCCCATCCCTGCTCACCCAGAGTCAACTTGTCTCTTCTCCAAGCTGAAGCCCCCTAACCTCTCAAGCCTCTCCTCGTACAGAAGGCATTCTCTCTCGCAATCTGCAGTGTGAACTTCAGAACTAAGCAGGCGCGCAGAGGCCGAAGCGAGGGATCTGTCTGAGGAAACCACAGTGAGCTATTGGTGTTGTGGGGGGGGAAGCAGCAAACCCACGCGAGGTCCTGCATTTGGGAGGTGTTGCAACAAATGTGAAAAATGGAATCGCTTTGCAAGAGTTTGCAGGACAGAGCAGAATGCACCGCGTGAGAGAGATTTGGTGTGTGCACCGTGAGGAATGGGAGGAATTTGTCATTGATGGGTTGGAAAAATTGGTTCATTCATCTGAGGACTGGGTGGACAATCACTTTGGAGACTCGTGATAATTTTTAAATTAGGCACAGGGACATAGGTCAATGTAATACTGGAGTTTATTGCTGAGGAAACAGGGACTGAACCTGTGTATTTTGAGAACAAGTAAACCTCAGAGCCATATAACACGGATTTGATTGCAAGCAAGGATGTTTGTTTGTGATCTAGGTGTCAGACAGAAGGGGAGCATGGTAAAAGGTTCCATTTCTAATCGTTCCCAGAAAATCTGGTGTCTGTTACTGGGTTAAGAACACATGAAGCTCTACGTTTAATTGAGCAGCTGTTCAGGGGTCAGGGAAGAACAGTTCTCGGATGTTTTTCAAGGTATAGGGAAGCTGTTAGCTGAAAATAGGATACAATTGAGAGAACCAAACACTCTCCATGTTTGTGCTCCAAGAAATGTTCCCCTTGTATTAAGAGAGAAACTAACAGAGGAACTAGACACGCTCGTTGTATTGGACTTAATAATAGAAAAATTGCAGAAGAGACAACGGCTTGGATTCATTCTCTGGTCATAGTAGAGAAACAGGATGGATTTCTAGGGACTGGGTCTAGGTCCTAAACAATTAAACAGGGATGTCAAAGGGGAACATTTTCCAATTCCCGCACCAGGGAGGAAGTATTTGGAAACCTGTCAGAAGCTAAATACTTTGAGCGCCTCTTCTGGATTTGATGTGTTTCCTTGGAGAAGAAGAGTCCCAGATGAGGCAACCTTCAATACACCCTTTGGAAGGTGGTATTGCTCTCGTAGACTTCCTTTGGGGTGGTCTTTGACATCTGAAGTCTTTTACAGGAAGGGAGAACACATTTTGGAAAGTCTTTATGTTGACGATTGTAACAGGGGTGCGGTCAAGCCCAGGGTAAGTTTCGGCATGTTCTGGCTTCTCCAGGGCAGTCTACAATATGGGTAAATCAACAAAGGCCTTGTAAGGAGAGATGGGCGGTGTCCTTGCATGAGCCTGAAAGAGTGCCTCCCTAAGGGACTCTAGTGGCCATGGGCACCTCCCTGACTCGAGATGCAGAGCCTTTCACACTGCCCAAAGAGCTAAGATTGAATCAACATTCTTGACTTGCCCTCTCCTCCTTTGTTCTGTATGAGAGACCCTTAGTTTGTACAGGGCCTCAGAACCGTCTTAGCTAGCTAGGAGGGTCTATGTTGCTGGTTCTCCACTGGGCAGGGAAACATGTGGATCCGCTGCCCCTGTTCCACTCCCTAAGCCATAAAAGCCCTAGTGACCCGATCCTGGGAGTGTGGGGTCTGCCTCATTCGTCATGTAACAGCAACCCTTGAACCCCGCAATGCAAGAGACTGCAGTAAGTCCTTGCAGGACCAGCCCCACAAAGTCACGATCCCTTCAGGGAATTAGCTTCAGTGTTTTTTATTCCAGTCCATGTTCATTCCCCACCGTATGAGTACTTTAGATTCATCCTCTCTTTGGGCCAGGCACAGTCTTGGCTGCTCTCCGGCAAACCTGGCACATGCTCATCTAGGCTGATGTCTCTACAGCCATGTAGCAAACCCTTCCGCCCAGGCAACCCCTCTGAGCGGGGTTTGCGGGGTTAGGACAGCGCTCCACTCACACTCCTGTCTCTTCTGCCTTCGCCCAAGGATCGAGTCCGGCTCTGACTCTTCACTCTCTGGGCCGGCTCTACCACGCCCTTAACACAACTGAGCCGATTATCCCCAGAGACACATCTACTCTACAGCCTGGGATGCCTCTCCTTCACAGGCCAGGGGCCCACAAGGCTCTGCCCTGTCGCAACGATATCGTCAGTTGAGGGGGGAAATATTGAGGACCCTGTCTTGAGATGCCGAAGGGCACTCAAACGACCAGGCTTGAAACTAAACATACAACGTTGCAAATTCAGGGCCAATGAAATAATGTCTATCTGGAGAAAGACTCCTAGAACAAGGGGTGCGACATGCCACCCCGCAAAGATAAGAGCGCAAAACGTCATGGGAAATGGTGAAGCTTATCCTTCTGGTGTCGGGCTGTGAGAAACTTCATAGATTTATTTGAGGGAGGCCCTGTGTTAGCGGAAACTCATCCCAGACCCTGGGAGCCAGTAGCAAAGAAAGGGTCGCTCTCCGATCTCCCACCCAGAGTCCAGACTCCTCTTTCAACTGCAAATGCATGATCTCAGTAACCCAGGCACGCCACGCAAACATCTAGTCGTCGCAGGGACATTATTCAGCGCCTGGGACAGGACAGAAGGGGGCGTGATTCCAGACGCGGAACTAGTCCGAGGGGGGTTGTGCAGAAGGCACAGAATACGTTTTCAGGGGGTGGGGTGTAAACGACATGTTCATTTTCTTTTTTCTATTTTTCATTTTATTTATTTTTTATTTTTTTAAAAAAATGTAAATTACTGCACATGCACAAATTGGCCGCCTGGTCTGTTGTGTGTTATGTGCACCCCTTTCCCCAAATGGAGCCAGCGGCTTCGGCACCATTTTGGAAAAGAGCAGCCATTTTTGCAGACGTGCAGACGACTTGCCCTTTTTCAGGACGCTACCGACACCCTTTTGGGAAAGAGCGCGGAACGCCCCGGTGGCTATTTCACACCTGCGCAGTGGGGCAATGTTGGGTTGATTTGGTTGGTTGGGTTTTTTAAGTCATTATTTTTAATAAATTAAACCAAAAAAAAACAAATTAATGACATCAAAGGAATGTCTTTTGCTTATTCATTTGTTACCTTAATTACAAAAACAAAATATATAAAATGTATATATTTAGTCCAGTTTTTACCCCATCCTTCCCAAATGGCTCAGGGCAACTTACAAAACAAATAAAAACAATACATATTCAAAAATCCAGACCCCCAACCTTTCCCCTCCCCCCTCCCCATCCTTACAAAACCCTCCCCAACTGCCCCATCACACCCCTACCCCAAACACCCACCAACACCCTCCCCCATCCCCTATCCCTGCCTGCCAAATGCCCTAATAAACAGAAAGGACGTAGACAACCTCTGGAAGGTGCCCAGGCTCAGGTTCAAACGATCCTCGGTGGGTGGGGAATGGAGTTCCGTAGCACCGGGGCAGCAACCGAGAATGTCCCCCTGTGAGCCCTCACCGTACAAACAAGACTAACGGGTGGTACCCACAAGGAGGCGCTCCCGGCCGATCGCAGGGGCCGCAATGGGGCATGGAAGGACAGGCGGTCTCTCAGATATGTGGGACCCAAACTGTTTAGGACTTATAAAGGTCAAAACCAGCCCCTTGAATTGTGCTCGGAAAGCTATAAGGAGCCCGTGCAGGCTTCAGAGCACCGGTGTAATATGTTCCCGGTGCCCCGTCCCTGCAAGGAGCCGAGCTGCCACGTTCTGCACCTGCTGCAGCTTCCGAACAGTCGTCGGGTGCAGCCCCACGTAGAGCGCGTTGCCGTCATCGAGCCTCAGGGTGATGAAAGCAGGGATGATGGTGGCCAGATCCTAACTGGAAAGAAAAGCATCCTGGCCAGATGGCGCCGGTGGAAAAGCACTCCTGGCCACCGTAGCAACCGGACGATCCAGACACAACATGTTAATCTGATCAAAAGAACATTTCCCGTTTCAGATCGTGAAATGTGGGCCTTCATTGCAGAAGCGACAGCTCAAGATGCTGCACTCTCTAAAAGGCGGCACCAGCTCTCTGTGGTGGTTGCTCCGGGAAACGTATGCCCAGCCCCTATTGTCCTTTCAAGGAAGGATGCTGTCAGTACGGGATGGCATTGTGTTCAAAGACTCAAGACTTATCAAGGAATCCGTCCGTTTCCAGGGCTCCGTTCTCAACCGGTTCTCTTCCTAATAGGGCTAGAACGTGATCTTGCAAAAGCGAGAAACCATGTTGAAATCTCGGTTCATCTTGGGCAAGTCAAGAACCAGGACTGTCTTGCCGCGTTCTCAGCAAGAAAATAAATTCTAAAAATAAAAATCATTGGTCGACTCATGTGCAAAATGGCCAACGGACTGTTTTTTTCACGTGCACAAATGGCTACAAGACTCTGCACGCATGTGCAAAATGGCTGCCTCCCATAACCAAAATGGCAGCAATGGCATCACTGCCATTTTGGTTAAGGGCAGCAGGCATTTTGCACATGCACAAAACAGTCCAGCAGCCACTGCACGCACAACAATTTTTATTATTATTATTATTATTAATTTACTTTCTCACCGGAGAAATCGTTTAAGTACAGATCTCCGTCCCAGTCCTTGAAATTATGTTTTCTCACAAGATTTTTTTTTTCTCATTCAACCCTACTTCCGAACTCTCTAACTGCGCTTTCAGTGGGGGTGAACAAATGCGACTCTGCCTGCTGTGTCCCACTAGGGCCCGTCTGGGCGAGAGCCTTAGGGGCGCGTCCGTTAGTGGCTGCCAGATGTGGGCCGGCTACAGCCTCCAACCAGGTAGGCGGCTGTCCAGGAATTGTGGGCCTGGCCCTGAAGGAATCCAGGCCCACAGGCCGGGTCCAAGGGCAGCCCAGGAGAGCCGTAGCAGGCAAGCGCGTTCGGTCGCGCTGCCATCCTCCTGGCCCTGGGGTGGGGGTCACCATGGCAGCCCCCATGGCTGCCCATCATGGCAGGGGGTGGGGCAGTGGCGGCAGCAGCGCCAGGGTCCGACTCGCTGTCCTTGTGTTGCTTCCGGCCCGCCCCCCCCAAGCCGGGTCGGTCTGCAGGAACGTTTTGTTCCATTCCCCAAGCTGACCCGGCCAGGGGTGGGCGGCCCCTCCCTGTGCTGGACATGTAGGCGGTGTGCCGGCTGCACATCTGCTAACACCCAATGTCTCTCTTGCTGGTTCCTCTTCCATGTCACTTCCCCAATGCTCTTCCCTGGGGCCCCTTCTCATCTTCCTCTCTCTGTCTCTGGCCACACTTGCTGAATCTCATGGTTTCCAGTCCCGCTTGTATGCTGACACTTCGGTCATTTTTACACAGCACCGCTGGGTGTGGGAGCAGGGCTTGCACACGGCTGCCCACACATCCCCACTCACCCCCCACACGTCCCCACGCGCGGAGCAACCTCTGGTTTCCCAGCTGTTCCATGCGTGGGGATGAGCGGGGGGGCGGGGGGGGATGTGTGTTGAGCAGGAGCGCGCAGACCCCCCCACTCACCACGCACGCGCGCCACGCCCTTCACACAGGCCTCTCCCACTCACGAACACGCACAGATTTCTGCATCTTCATGAGTGGGGGAGGCCTGTGTGAAAAGGGCCTCTCTCTCTCTCTGCCCCCGGCCTCCTCCCTCCACTCTCGTATCGCAGACCGTCTCTCTGACGTCTCTCCTTGGAGATGTCGCGCCACCAACTCAAGCTCCATATGGGGCAAGGCTGAACTCCTCCTCTTCCCCCACCCCAAATATGCCTCCCCCTCTTCCCTCTCAGTTTCCGTTGATGGGGTCACCATCCAGCCAGTCCCTCCGGCGCACCGCCTGGGATTCCTCTTTGACTCTCATCTCTCTCGCTCTCCCTCAAAACCCAGGTCCAGGCCGGGGCCAAATCCTGCCCCCTCTCTCTGGGTAACTAACATTGCTAAAATCCGGACCTTCCTGGCTCCTCCCACTGCCCAAACCCTCATCCAAGGTGTGATCGTCTCTCACCTTGACGGCTGCAACCTCCTCCTCGCCGGCCTTTCCCTCTCACACCTCACACACACACACACCCTCCCCTTCTGTTCAGCACACGGCTGCCCAAGTCATCGACCATGTCCGGCATCTCCTCGCCGCCGGCCCCCTCTACCCTGACCGGATTCGGCACAAGCTCCATGTCTTCGTCACCTTCACGAGGCTCTTCATGGCCTGCTTGCCCTCTCCTCTCTCTTTCCACTTATTCCCTGCTACGCTCCCATCCATTAGCGCCGCCTCCCACCCCTCAGGCCCGGAGCTCCCTCCCTGAACACACTCACTCTGCTCCCTCCCTCCCAACCTTCAAATCCCTCCCAAAAACCCTACCTCTTCCACTAGGCCTTCCCAAGCTCCTCACAGGCTGCTCCCTCATGTCCCCTCTGCTGTCCTTCCCGTCCCTTCTCTCTTTTAAATTGTAAGCCCCTCAGAGGCATGTCCCCTTAATTGATGAACATTCGGTGCCAACTTAGTGCATTGCTGGCACAATATAAATACTGAATAATAATTCATTCATAAGCAGAGGGGGCATCTGGGCATGGAGAAATGCATAAGGATTATGGATTCCTAAATTGCAACAATCCAATAGGATACTGGGAAATGGAGGGCAAATTTAAAAAAAAAAACGTGTGTGGGGGGGGGAAGCAACAGTTTCAAACACAGGTGGCACGGTTAAATGATAGGGCAGCACTCTCAAAGCCTAGATTGTGCCCAGCAGAAATTCTGTTCAACAGGACCATCAGCACCAGGCTGCCGAGTCTAGTGGATTATGGGGTGGCTTGAATTGGCCATCTTGGTTCCACAGAAATTTCCCATGAAACTGGGACGGCTCGGCATAGCGATCGATTGGCGTTTTCCATCAGAATCCCAACAGAATGATTGATGCATGCACAATCCGCAGCTGTATTGCGCATGGGAAAAATGGCCGCCGGCCGCCATTTCACACACCCACCGTATGGCCACGACTGTTTCGTGCATGCCCAGGTGTGATGAATGTGGGTTTCTTTCCCCCCCACCCCCAACTGATTCTGTCTAAATGGAACTGAACCACAGCGTTCATTCCACGTGTCACCAGGCCGGACTGAACAATTGGATTCCGTCAGAATTTGGAATGCAGGGCCGTTGAAAACGAAATTGCACCCCGAGTGGATGACGATGTAGTTGAAAAGCGGGACTTGAAAACATTTTTAAAATGGAACAAAGTGAATCAAAAGTGGAACTATGACAAAAGGCTCTGAGAATTTACCACCACTGCAAAACCAGGATGCGGTGCTTTCAGGAGCCCCTGTTCACTGCATTTCCCCCATTGGCGGAAATGGGGGAAAGCAAAGGGATGGGCGAACGCGGTTCGGATGTTCGGACCGAACTCAGTCTGTTCGAACGTCCGAACCGAACGTCCGAACCGAACTCTCGAACTACCAAACAGTTCAGTCGTGTTCGGATTAGTTTGGATGAATTCGGGGGCAGGAAAAACGTCTTTTCAGGACCAAACAAATAGGTTTCAGTTTCATTTCGGTTCGGTTTCGCTGTTTTTGACTGTTCGGCCAAGTTCGGCTGAACCGAACCATCGAACCCGAACTCTGGTTTCGAACCGAACAACCGAACGTCCAAACTGCATTCTGTTCGCCCATCCGCTGCATCATCCCCCCCGACTTATATCAGACAGACAAACGTGGAGACAGATACCACTAGGACACCGTCCGATCATGCAGTCACACAGGTGCTGAGAACAAAACGGGCAACACCTGCAGCTCCAAAAAGAATTGGCATCTCCAGAACCGCCCAAGGAGGAAAAGCGAACCCCTTCTCCAGAGCAGACCGGAGACAGAGAGAGAGACTAGGAGCCAAGAAAGGAGAGACGTGACACAGACCAAACACTTACAACAAACCCTCCTCAAAGATTAAGCTCTCGTCTCCTCCAACCATATGTTTTGGTCAGTTTCATGAGGTTTGAGTTATTGGGGGGGGTGTAAAATGGGGGAGAGGTGTGGAATGTGGCTACCTTGAAGAGCTTGTAAGTTGTTACATTTACCTGGTGGTTGGGAGGGAATAGCAGGGACTGTGGGCTCTCTCTCTCGCTTTGGAAAAAGGTTGTCTTTTGAGCTGACTTGAATAAACTGATTTAGGATTTATTGAAAGCTCGCTCTCTGGGTTCTGAAGAAAACCACACCCACTAGCCCCTACTCCTCCCAGAGAACCCAGGAGTCCTGGCTCAGCCCCCCCTGCTCTAACCCACTAGCCCCCACTCCCAGAGAACCCAGGAGTCCTGGCTCCCAGCCCCCTGCTCTAACCCATTAGCCCCCCCTCCCCTCCCAGAGAACCCAGGAGTCGCCCCCCCCCTGCTCTAACCCACTAGCCCCC
>QEPC01011142.1:104299-115438 GCA_003113815.1 Sphenodon punctatus
CAGGACTTCTGGGTTCTTCTCTGGGAAGGAGGGGGGCTAGTGGGTTAGAACGGGGGGGGGGGGCTGGGAGCCAGGACTCCTGGGTCCTTTCCCTATTTCACTCTGTCTTCTCCCCCCAGATGGTCTCTGCCCCCAGGGGCTGGGAGCTGCTGCCCTCTGGGCCCCCCAACCTCCAGGCAGCTCCCCCACGTTCCTGCGAGCCCAAAGCTCTCCCATCAGCTCCCATCCTCTCTGGCCCCCACATCCTCACCCCAGAGCCTTTGCCCTTCTCAGGTACGGGGAGGGCTGGGGTCGTGGGCTGGGGTCGTGGCTTCCAGCTCCATCACCTCTGACATCTTGTTCTTCCCCCTGCAGGCGATCGGAGCAGCGGGCAGCGGCTGTACCCGGAGCTGCTGTGTGGGAGCCAGGTACCTCTGAGGCTAGGATGGGGGCTGGGGGGGGCTGGAGTGATGTGGGGGTTTGGTCCGGAGGCTCCTGGGATGCCAGCGTGGAGGTTCTGATGCCCCTGGCTTCTGGAGGGGAACGCGAGCACAGGTTTCCAGCGGGGCTTGGTGGCAGCTCTGCTCCGACGTATTGGGATGAGAGCTCGGTTACTGGGGCTGGGGGGCAGGAAAAGGGGAGTCGAGTCTGTCTCCTGTCCTGACAGGCCCTTTGCGATGCTTCCCTGCAGATGGACTCGCAGCTTCACGGCGCCAATGGCAGCTTCCGGCCCGGCACCCCCTCCCTGCACCCCTACAGGTGAATGCCAGTCGGGCGAGAGGGACCCAGCGCGGGGAGGGGGGGGGCTAATGACCGTGCTTTCCCCTCCGACACCATCTGGAGCGGCGCGCGGAGCACAGTCGGCTCCGGGGGGAGGGGCGCGCACACACGCCCCCACCCCGGCAGCCGCACCTTGGAGCCAGTAACTGACGTCTTGTCCCCTGCCAGGTCCCAGCCCTTGTACCTCCAGCCCAGCCCAGCCCCCGCCTCCCCAGCCCAGCCTGCACCAACGGCCGTTCTGCCCGGCTCAGCCCTGCTCTCGGGGGTGACGCTGAAGGGTCAGTATCTGGAGATCTCGGCTCTGCAGGCAGCGGAGCTGGCGAAGCTCCCGGGCACTGGCTTGCTCTACCAGGCGCCCCCTCCCTCCTTCATCTACAACTCACCCTTCTGCACCGGCCAGCTGGGTCCTGAGCAGCCCCTACTCCAGGTAAGTGGACATGGGTGCAGGGGCTAGTGGGTTAGAGCAGGGGAGGCTGGAAGCCAGGACTCCTGGGTTCTCTGGGAGGGGAGTGGGGGCTAGTGGGTGAGAGCAGGGGGGCTGGGAGCCAGGACTCCTGGGTTCTCTGGGAGAGGTGGGGCTAGTGGGTGAGAGCAGGGGGGCTGGGTTCTGAATGTCTCTCTCCCCACTTCCTCCAGGTGCAGCAGGAGCTGAGCGCTCCCTCAGATTTCTACCCACCTCCCATGGGTCAAAGCAGCCAGAGTAACTTCCTGACGGCCCCCGGCCAACAGGTGAGTAGCCCCTGCCCCTTCCTAGGGTTCTGGCATCTCCCCCTGCAACCAGACCCCGCCCCTCACTAACTTTCCTCTCCCCCTCCAGGTGCTGGTGCCCATGGTGGAGCCCCCCCAGCTGCCTCCTCCACCCACCATGGTGAACTTCAGCTCCTTGCAGCAGCCTCCACCTGGGGCCCCCCAGCCCCCACTGCCCTTGGTGTCCATGGCCCACCAGGCTCTGCGGCCCCCGGGGCAGCTGACAGGGCGCCTGGTCCCCCCGAACCTGAGGGGATTTCCCCAAGGCGTGGCTCGCAGTGAGGTAATGGAGGGGCAGGGCTGGGGGTTGTTGGAGGTCTCTGCTGGCCCAGAGACACACAGTGGGTGGGGGCTTGTGTCTACTGGGGGGTGGGGGGGCTTCCAAGTAAGTTTATTTATATAGTGCCAGCAATGTTCCTGATACTGTGCAATCCATACTTACAAACAGGTCCCTAGCCCTAAGGGGCTTACAGTCTAAGAGAGAAGGGAGGGGTGAACCCTGGGTGAGACGGAGTATGTTCATGTCACTGAGAAAGGGCAGGTGCACGTGCGTCACCTAGTTTACAGGGAACTAGATTCTGAGTGAGGGGGAAGAGGACACGGTTTCACTCCTGAGAGACGAGGGAAGGCCTGACGGGCAGCAAGGGAGAAGGGACAGACGTCTAGAGGAGCAAGGCGGGTCGCGAGCAGGCCGGGGGGGGGCAGAGGAGGGATGAAGCTCCCCGGCAGGAGCGCGGCGGGATACGAGAGCAGAGAGATGCGGGAGCGCGGCCAGGAAGAGGCTGAAGGGGAAAAGCAGGAGCTTGTGCTGACGGCGTTCTCATAGAGGGAGCTGGTGCAGGGCGGAGAGGAGGGACTGAACGTGGTTGAAGCGAGGGGCGAGGCGGCTGACTCTGGCAGCAGAGCGTTGAACAGAGACTGGCCTCCCCTGCTCTGCTCTCGCCCCTCTTAGTAAGGAGGAAGTTACAGGAGTCAAGGTGAGAGATGACTCGAGCCTGGACTAGGGTTTTTGCAGGATTTTAGCAATATTGTCCAGAGCGAAGCAGCAGGGCTTGACAACAGGCTGGATGTTGGGTGTAAAGGAGAGGGAGGTGTTGGAGATGAATCCCAGGCCACGTGCCTGAGCTTCGCAGTCTGCTGGGACTGAGCGGGTTGGGAATGCGGGGCGAGCTCGGCCCTTTCCCTGATGTCTCCTTGCTTTCCCAGCTCCACACGCTGGAGATGAAGCCGTTCCAGGACTACAGGAAGCTCAATGGTCTCGGGAGCGCAGGGGCCCGAGCCCCCCTTGGGGGCAGGTGAGTGGGGGAGTTGAGGGCTGTGATTTGGGGTGGGGGGTTGTTTAGAAGGTGCCCCCCATTCATAGCTTCCCCTCTTCTCCCCAGGCCTTTCTCTGGTGGCTTCAACGCCAGGCTCAAATCCCCAGGATCCAACTACGGCAACATCTTCCGCACCCAGCGCTTTGAGCTCTACCAGCAGGTAAGGCTGGCGGGGGGGGGGTGGCTCTGAGCTGGGCTTGGCTGGCTCAAGGGGCCGTTGGGCACGTTGCTCTGTATGTGACTCTCTCTGCCCCTCACTAGGCCTCTCAGCCCGATGTCCTCCGCTGGCCCCCCCGGCCATGGGAGCGCGCTCCCCCACCTCGCGACGGAGCCGCCATCCGCCGGCTGGAGCCTGACTCAAGGCCCCGCAGTGAGAAGCAAGACCCAGCAATGTCCAACCGCCGCTAGCCTGGGCCCTGTTCCTGTTCTGTCTCGGGGTGGCTGCAGGGGCTCGGTCCTTCCCTGGGGGGAGACTTCCCTGACCTCCCCTTCCTTTGTTTCTGTTTGGGGGTGCCCCATAGCTTGCCCCCCAGATGGTCGGTGTTAGACATTCAATCTCGGAGGGGCTCGGGCTGAATGTACCTTTTTTAGTTGGTTCTTTCCTTTTCCGTTCCCCGGAGTTTCTCTGTCGGGGGGGTCGGGGGCGGCTCGTCGAGTGTAAATATATAAATATAGGAGTGCGTGGGGTGCCTCGCCCGTCCCCCCTCGTTCTGCTGGGGGTGGGGGTGAGATTTGAACCCTGCCCCCCTTTCTCTCTGCTCTCACCCCCCTGGGTTTGAAATAGGAAGCATTGAGTTTTTAACGACGGCCGCAGCTGGTTTGTTTACTAAAGAAAACCCAAAAAGCGTTGGAAAAAAAAAATCAATAAAAGATCAAAATGTCCACGGCCTCAGCTTGGTGGATTGGAAGGGGGAGGGTCTGTTTTTGGGGTGAGCAGCATGTTGCACAAGGTCAGCTGAACAGTCACGGTCTTATTGCTGGGTTCAAAATGTCTCGGTACCTGGTGTGTTGGGGTGTCAGACTGGATTTAGGGGGGTTGTGGCACTTGGGGAGTCCAGTCTCAAAGCTGTATTGGCTGCATGGGGGGGTCAACTGTACTAGAGGGGCCTTGATGTGAGAACAGATTAAAATGTGGGTGTTTGGTCAGTGCCTCCTACACCCAACCCTCCCCTTCCCCACTGAAAGTAACAGCTACCCATCTACTCCTTCAGCCTCCCTTTCACACTGGGGCTTTAAACCACTCCAGCAACCGGGGCAACCAAGGTCTCCCACCCCCCTTTCCGCCATAGCTAATACGCTTCCAGCAGGCAGGGACAACGTGTCCTACACCCCCACCCCCCCTTGCAATGCAAGGGCTGCACCTTTTATTGGAAGGGAGTTGAGCACTGGCATCAAACCCCCCCATGTGAAAGCCTGGCTGGCCCCTGACTGCTTGTAAGGGCTCGATGCTGCTGGGTTGCACTGGAGCTGTGTGAACAGATTGCCTGAGTCAACATCACTTGCCGAGCATCCTGGAGCAGGGAGTGCAAGGTGCGTTTGTGTGAATGCCCCTCTGTAGGGGGTGGGAACAAGTGCACAGTCCCAGAGCATCCATGGGGCGTAGTAGCCCACAAGCAGTAGAAGGGTGTTACTGCTGTGGAAATGGGGGGAGACTGGGGCAGGCAAGGGGGGGGGGAAAAGAAGCAAAGTCTTGGATGGTGCAATTCTGCATCTCATTCCCAACAGGGTGGGAGAGGGAGTGAAAAGAAGCAGCCTTGGTCACATGGGCCCAATGGCTCCCCTCAGGCTCAGAGCATGGAAGAGCCCTGCCCCCCTAGTAGCAGTGAGTTCCTGTGAACAGACTAGCCTAGAGCCGGCATCAGCTCCCAATGAGTCACTTTTTGCCCTCTTAGTTCCCATAGAGGTGGAGCCTGAGACTAGAGAGCTTTGCTGGGCCATGCACAGCTGTTCCTTTGCACACACCCCTTTGGATTGTGGGGAACACCGAAGGAAGGCACTAGTGCAGGCTGCACGGGAGCCTGTATTGCCACTGCTGCTGAGGGGGGAAATGCAGAACACCTAGGGCTCCGGCCAAGCCTCTTCCACACCGACAGTTGTGTGAATCCCCTCTACTGAAGTGCAGTAGACACAGCAATAGCAGTGGGGGCAGCTAGTATCCAAACCCCCATCACCCTGCAGGCACAGTCCCAGCCAATGGGCTTCACTCCTGCCAAACTATCCCCCCTTCCCCAACTTACTGGGCTAATTGCCCTTAATGGACTGAGCTGTCAGCAATGTAGTCAATCATTTTTTCAGCCTAGCTGTAGTTCTGGCCACAGGTTAAGGGGGCACCAAGTGGGAAAATACTGTTTGAAATCGGGCAGCTAGTTTCATGCAGCATCCCAAGAACTCCCTTTACTTGTGACACCCGACTCATGATTTTGCAAGTGTCTAACCCAGACCCGCTCTATCGTCTCCTCTCCAAGCCAAAGCAGCCTACCCGACCTAGCCTCCGCTAGGAGCCGTTCCAAACCCTTGGTTATGTTGCCCTGTTCTGAGATGGGGCAATTGGAACGGCACCCAATAGACAAAGTCTGCTCACGCCCTAGCTTTATAGCAGTACTAGGATGCTGTTTTATTTTCTAGCCCTTTGACAAATTGCTTAGTGGGGGGGGTTTGACCACCGTTGCACACCGAGCCAAGGATTTCAATGTGGTGTTCATAAGGACTCTTCCAGAGCGGTAACCCCTAATTTAAAGCCCAGCATTACATACATAAAATGTGGGTTATTTTTCCTTGTGAGCATCACTTTAGGCTCAGCCACATTCAATTTCATCTGCCATAGAGTTGCCCAGTTTTACAAGAGCCTCCAATTCCTCAGGTTTAGATCACCTTGAATAACTGTCAGCATCCAGTGCGGTCAGCTCACTCTGCTCCCTTGCCCAGCTCATTAATGAACACAACCAATCCCAACACAGAGCTCGGGGCTACTCCACTGCAAACGGTTAGTCCTGCCCGTTGCTTGCTCCCCTCTAACCAGTGACCAATCCACACTAGGAAATGGCCTCCTAGCCCATAGTGAGTTTCCTCAAGAATACTTTGTGAAAATCCAGATACACTATAGTGACTAGCTCACCCCTGCCACTTGGTTAGCCAGGCACAATGTAGCTTCACTAAATCCATGTTGACTCTTCTCCTTCCCCCATTATGTTGTGTTCACCCATATGCCCAGTAATCCTCTTTCACAACCGTTTCTACCAGCTTGTCCAGCTTGCTGGTCTGTAGTTGCCAAGATTGCCCAGCAAGCAGCACCTCCACTGTCCTAGAGAGAATTCTCACCTGGATTTCCCAGACCCTAATGCAAGGAAAGCCAAACTCCCATCTCTTCCCTGCCAGCAAGTACAGAACGGCCAGTGACAGCCCTGCCATAGAAATTGGCTTCCCACAATGCCCTTCACTAATTTTGGTCATTTAAAAACATGGTCCCCCAGAGAAGCTCGGACCGGGGGCAGATGGTGGGCACGAGGGCGAGTTGCCTGCTCCGTACAACTCGGCTTAGGAGGGGAGAGCTGGCTTACCCAGCTCTCTACCCACTGGCAACTAGCATGTGAGATACCAGTACGTCACTCTACTTGTTCTAGCTCCCACCCCCTATTCCCCTCCGTAAAGAATCCAGGACTCTGAGCTGCCCCTGCTCTAACTCACCCCCAAGAAGCCAGCTTTAACACACTAGCCCCCGCTCTATCCCACCAGCCCCAGTCACAGACCAGACACACCCTGGAAGTTTTTGCTTTATTTACCAGTTTACCAGAAATGGGGAGGCAGCAGCGACAGCTCCTGGGGGCAGAGGGGCGTCACAGCAGATTCTGGGGGGTAAGGGGCTTAAATATTCAGGGGGGGAGGGGAGTGGGGCCGCTGGGCTAGGGCTCCTCGGACAGGAAGGCGCGCTGTGCGTTTGGGAAGCGTTGAGGGCTGAAGCTTGGGTCCCCCTGCAGCCGCTTCTGGAGGTCACCCTTCAGCTGAAAGAGAGACGGGGGCTGGCGTCAGGGGCAGAGCCACGAGACCTCAGCCCCCAGTGTGCTCCCCAGCCTGGGCCGGAGGGAGCGTCGTCTCTCACCTGCTGCCGATACCCCTCCTGCAAGGCTGGCTCCCCCAGCTCCTCGCTCAGGCTCTCGGGGCTGCTCAGAGGCTTCACCCCTGCCGCCTTGGCCGCTTTGTTCACAGCCTCCGAAAGCAGCAGCTGGGGACCCTCCCCCTGCATCGTCTGGGGGGAAAGAGTAGGTGAAACTAGATGTTAGGATTCATGGGAGGGGAGTGGGGGCTGGTGGGTTAGAGCGGGGGGGGGGGGGGGGCTGGGAGCCAGGACTCCTGGGTTCTCTGGGAGGAGAGTGGGTTGGAGCAGGTATCCTGGGAGCCAGGACTCCTGGGTTGCTCACCTTGCGCCGTTTGGCCGGCATGCCACTGAGGTAGGCGTCGCTGAGGGGCGGTTGCTGTTTCAGTTTGCGCTGGCTCTGAATGTCCTCGCGGATGATCGGCACCCACTCCTGCGGGGGGGGGGTGTTAGAATTACAAACCTGCCCCCACTCCAACTTCTGCCCCTCCCAGCTCCCCAGCCCCAGGTACTCACAGGGGGCACGGCCGCAGCCCAGGGCTCTGCGTCAGGAACAGTGGGTGGCTCCCCCTGCTGGGACTCTGGCTCTGTGTGCTGGGGCATTGCCTCCTCGGCTGTGGTGGCCGGGGCAGGGGACCCTGCACTCTCTCGCTGGGGGAGATTGGGACGGGTCAGAGAGGCTGGGGATCCCTCCAGCGTCGATTGTTCACTCTCCCAGATTCCCCCCCTCCCCTCAGATACCGGAAATAACTACGCCCAAACCCCATCCCTCTCTCTCTCTCTCTCTCAACACCCCAATCCCCACTAGCCTCCCCTTGGTACCTGCAACGGCTCAGGAGGCTGCTCAGTGGCTTGGAGTTCCATAGGCTCCTCGGGCACCGGCTGCGAGAGCGGGAAGGGAACAGATCAGAACTGGGGAGAACAGGGATCCTGGTCCCCTCCCCACATTCTCCTTACTCTAACCCACTGGCCCCCACTCCCCTCCCAGAGAACCCAGGAGTCCTGGCTCCCAGACCGTGCCCCGCCCATACCTGGCAGGGGTCCCCCACTCTGCGCACGTAGTGCCGGATCTGCTCCTCGGTGACGGGCATGTGTTCCAGGATCACCTGCAGCCGCATGCTCATCATGGTGGTCAGCCAGCTCACCAGTGAGGGGTTCACATCCGCCGACATCCGCCTCTGGGGAGGTGGAAAGGGTCAGGGAGCAGCAGGAATGGGGATGCAGTACCTCCTCCACAGCCCCAGGGGGAGCCTGCACCCACAGAGCAGGGCTCTTCATCCGACAGGAACATACAAGGTGCAGTGCCCCCCCACCCCCTAGAGGGAGCTTGCTCACAGCTCCAGTCAGGTCAAATTGGGCCAAACCATTGAACATTGGAAGGGAGGGACACCAGACTGAACAAGAGCACGGAGCCCGGGGGGAGGGGACGGGAGGGGAGAAAAGAGAAGAGGGGTCAGGGGGGCGGGGGATTGACTCACGATGCGGTCGTTGATGACGGCGCTGAGCGCCCCCTGCTCCCCATGCAGGCAGTACAGGTTCAGCGCCAGACATTCAAACAGTCCCTGGTTACAAAGCTCCAGCAACCGGAACCCAAACGTGCTGTCTGGAGAGGGAGAACGGGGAGTCAGAACACGGGGGGAGGCAGCATCTTAATGCTTCCTTCCCCCAGCCAGCTCGGCCACTGTAGAGGCCCCCACCCCCTTAACTCTGCCCCTGCAGCAAGCCCAAGCCCAGCATTCCTTGCCCTCTTGCCGCCCCATCCCCTTAACTCTGCCCCTCTTTCGCAGCAACCCTTGACACACACCCCCCCGCATCAACCCCAATCCCTGTACGATGCCTGCCTTCACTCCCCAGTCACATTGAATTCCCTTCATCCCTTCCCCAGCCAATCCCCTCCCAGCTGCCACCCCTCACCAGCGCAGTGCAGGATGTGGCTGGCGATGCTGTTGAACTGCTCCTGCAGGAACTCCAGGTTGGTGCGGGTGATATCGATGCCCTCCTGCACTCGCACCGATGCCTGGGGGGGGGAGGGAATGAAGAGAACAAGTGTGTAGACACTGCCTGACTCCAAACGCCTTGATGAATCGTTTCACCACCCGTCACCCCAACACAACCCCCCTTGGCCAAGACACACCCTAAGAATCAGCCCACACCGATATCCCCATTACAAACAGCACTCCAAAATACACCCTCCAAGGCCCATGCGGACACACAATTCCATGGGCATCCTGTCCCCCACCTCACACCCCACCCGCTCTGTACTCCAAGAGGAAACACTTTGCCAGTTCAGAGGCTGGGGGGCACTGATCCCATAATGCACTGAGCTAGCAGAGAATCTACACAGCTAGTAGGTGGGGTCAGAGGTAACAGTCCCCCAGGGGTCGCGGGGGGGGGGGGTGAGGTCTCCACTTACAAAGCTCTCCCGGATGTAATCCTCAAGGCCATTGATGAGATTGTAAGTGGCCATCTGGGGGAAGAGAGACAGACAGACAGACAGCTGTTAGCACAGGAGACGTGATGGGGCTGCAGGTGGGGATTGAGGGGCAGCAGCAGAGCTACGGGGGAGCCCAGTGCTGGGGGAGCAGGGGCTGCGGGTGGGGATTGAGGGGCAGCAGCAGAGCTACGGGGGAACCCAGGGCTGGGAGAGTGATGTGGGGGGGGAGTGGGTGTCTCTGTCTCACCCGGATGTTGCGCTCGCTGGGCTCCTGACCGTGCAGATACTGCTCCCGGAAGAAGCGGCTGAGCTGGGGCTGGATTCGTTGCAGCGGCTGGAACTGTCCGTGGAGCAGCATTACCATGTCCACCATGGAGAAGTTCTGGCAGATCAGCGATAGCAGGTCCCCGAAGAACCCTACAAACACACAGCAATGACTGTTTGGGGGGGCGGGGGAGACTTGAAACCGACGCTGGCTGCGGAGGGGAAGGAAGGGGCGGACTCAAGGAAGCGAGGAGGTGGGCACAGGGGTCCGTGCTCTGGGAGGTGGGGGAACAAGGGGTGAGGATCTCAGGAGGAGGTGAGGGGGCTCTGCCCGTCTGTGTCGGGTGGGTCTGTGGCCTATCCAGACCCGGGGGGGGGGGGTGTCCCAGCAGGAAGGGGAGGAGCCCTGCAGCCCCAGGGGGGGTCTGTGCTGCGCCGCTAGCTCTCACCAAGAGCCCCCTCGGTGCCCGGCTCAAAGATGTTGCTGGTGCCGCTGAGGCGCTGGATGAAGTCGGCGATGCTCTCGGTGCTGCCCTGCTGGGCGTTGAGGGAGCCCATCATGGAGGAGAGCACCCCCTGTACCACGCTGGTGAAGAACTCGGGGGGCAGGGCCTCGCCGGCACCGGGGGATGGGCCCCGCGCCCCCACCCCTGGAGGAGCCGCCACGGGGGGAGGGGGAGAGGCCGCCAGCTGGGGGGGGGGGGGGGGCGGCGGCGGCGGGGGCGGCGATGGCTGCTCTGGGGGCTGCGTGAGGGGCACCGAGCCCAGCTGCGTCGCCTGTGGGGAGAGAGGGGGGGTGAATGAGGTGCAAAGCATTATGGGAAACAAACTGTGGGGTAGAGGGGGCCATGGCTCTCAAGCCAATCAAGAACATCAAGGGGACAGACAAAAATTCTGGGAAACCTGTCAGCTGACTCTCCCACACGCCTTCCAACTCCCGTCACACGGAGACCCTCAGGTGACCAAGTTGCAAAGCACTCTGGGAAGCATCGCAGGAGCATCAGATGATTGTTGCAATGCATTTTGGGAAAGTGTAGGATGGACATCAGCTGACCTGAGCCAGCGTGCCGCCATTCTAGGGCCCGGACCAGGGGGATCATCAGGCGATCAAGCTGCAGTGCATTCTGGGAGGAGCCACAGAGCATGGGGGCAGGACTCACCTGGAGGAAGTCGGTCATTCCCTGCAGGAAGGCAGGGACCCCGGGCATGGCCACAGTGATGGTGGGGGACCCCATGCCCCCCACACTCGATCCAGCTGCCCCCAGGATGTTCCCCAGGAGCTGGGAGAACTGCAGCTCAGCAGAGGCCGAGGGGGACGGCTGGGCTGTAGGGATAGGGCCACCTGGAGCCCCTGCAGAGCTGCCCCCAGCGGCAGTGGTGGCCGTGTTGGTGGTGCCGGCACTGGCCGAGGCCGTGGGAGGGGAGGCAGAAGCCGAGAAAGAGGCTTGGGGACTGGCAGAGCCTGCGGATGCTGATGTGCTGCCCTGGGCTGGGGGAAAAGAGCAGCAGGTGAGGGGGGGGGGGGGGGG
>QEPC01011142.1:165175-175478 GCA_003113815.1 Sphenodon punctatus
GCAGAGCTGGGGGGAGCCCAGGGCTGGGAGAGCAGGGGCTGCGGGTGGGGACTGAGGGGCAGCAGCAGAGCTGGGGGGAGCCCAGGGCTGGGAGAGCAGGGGCTGCGGGTGGGGATTGAGGGGCAGCGGCAGAGCTGGGGGGAGCCCAGGGCTGGGGGAGCAGGGGCTGCGGGTGGGGACTGAGGGGCAGCGGCAGAGCTGGGGGAGCAGGGGCTGCGGGTGGGGACTGAGGGGCTGGGGGAGAGCAGAGGCTGCGCGTGCCAACTGAGAGTCAGCAGCAGAACTGTTTGTTTATCTAGGAGCTACGTGGGAAGAGACCCGATTCATTGTCAACGACGGGTCCCAGCCGGACGGTTTGAACCTGGGGGCCGTGGTGGTGGATTCAGTGAACGGAACTGTGTTCCTGATTTACACCTTCTGCGCCCATTATTTCCAGTGCCCCGTCTCCAGCACCATGATCATCCGCAGCAGGGATGAGGGTCGCACATGGAGCATCCCGCGGAATCTCTCCGAGGAGATCGGCACCGCCATGTTTGCCCCGGGACCGGGCTATGGGATCCAGGTGGGAGGGGCTGCGGTTCAGTAGGGGGTTCTGTGCCTCTATCAAGGTCTGCTCCCTGCACCTGCAAGAGGCAGCTGCTTCTTGGAGCCGGGCGAGGGGTCCCTGGATAAACAGCCGCCCCACCCCCAAAGGCAGCCACGTCACTAACCCTTTCCCCCTCTGGGTATTTTTAAGCGATGAAGGGGGTGTGGGGGGGGGAGCAGGGTGGGTGCCCACGCGCGGCGGCAGCTCCGTTGAAAACAACCTCTCTCCGCTTCAGAAACGCTACGATCCCAAGAAGGGGCGTCTGATTGTCTGTGGGCACGGGACCCTGGAGCAAGATGGGATCTCCTGCCTCCTCAGCGACGATGGTGGGTCGAGCTGGCATTTCGGGAAGCCCTTGCTTGGGATGCCCTACAGAAGGCCCAAGAAGCGCAGCGACTTCAGTCCGGACGAGTGCCAGGTGCGCTGGGGAGAGCGGCGCCGGGAAGGGGATTAGGGGGACGCAGTGCATTGTGGGAGAGGCTGGGATGCCCGAGGCTCCAGCCCAAGCCCCTTTCCTAATGCTGCCATGTCAGCCTCTGCCCGCTCCCCCACCCCCAGCGTGGCTGCTCCACCAAGCTCCGAACCACTGTCCCTACAACCTCCGCCGCCCCCTCGCACTGCCACACCATCCCCTAAGCTCCCCGCCCCCCCAGCACATCCCTCCCTTCCATGGCATCCAACGTAGAACTATCTTGCCCCCCAGCTCTGCAGCTGCGGAGCCTCCCCTTCCTGCCACCACAGTTTTGGACTTTCAGTAGCAAGGGGGTGGAAATATTCATGCCTCCTTCCCCCACCCCCAGCCCTACGAGCTGCCGGACGGCTCGGTGGTGATCAATGCCCGGAACCAGAATTTCTACCACTGCAACTGCCGCATCGTGGTGCAGAGCTGGGACGCCTGCGACACCCTCCTGCCCAAAGACGTCTCCTTCGACGAGACCCTCGTGGACCCGGCCGTGGCCGCCGGCGCCCTCGTCAAAGCCAACCTGCTCTTCTTCGTCAACCCGGCCCACGAGAGCAACCGTGAGTGCCGGGACAGGCCAGACGCCGGGGGAGAGGGGCTCATGAGGCCAGGATGGGAGAGACGGGGCGAGATGAATTCATAATACCAGACTGGAAGGGAGCAGGAGTCTTTGATGAGCGTAGCTGCCTGCGATTATTGTAGGGCTGGGGCGGGGAAACTCGGGCCCAGGCAGCCATATGCGACCCACAGCTAGTTCCTAGATCTGGCGCCCCTGCATCCAGTGCTGAAAAACCGAGCTCAGGGAACGGGAGTGGAGACGAGGGCACAGACACAAGGAGTGGGGACCGATCTGGACACTTCTCCTCTTCCTGATCGCACCCCTTAAGCACCTCCTCTTCCTGATCGCACCCCTTAAGCACCTCCTCTTCCTGATTGCACCCCTTAAGCACCTCCACCTCCTCTTCCTGATTGCACCCCTTAAGCACCTCCACCTCCTCTTCCTGATTGCACCCNTGCCACATGGGCCTGTGGTTCCCCTTCCTAAAGTACGGATTGGGAGAGAACCTAGCAGTCAGTCCCCCTGCTCTGATTTTACTAGTGTCCCCCCCCCCCACACACACACACACACACTCCTCCCCCAGAGAACCAACTAATTGTGGTTCTCAGCCCACCCCCATCCCACTCTAACCCACTAGCTCCCACTCCTCACCCAGGGAACTCAGGAGTCCTGGCTCCCAGCCCCCTGCTCCAACCCACTAGCCCCTACTCCGCACCCAGAGAACACTGGCAGCACCCCCAGCCTGCTCTGACCTACTAGTCCCCACTCCCCTCTTAGAGAACCTAGTACTCCTGGCTCCCAATCAGTCTTTAACACACTAGCCCCCCACTCACCTCCCAGAAAACCTAGGATTCCACGTTCCCAGGGCGCCTCCCTCCCCTGCTCTGAACCACTAGCCCCCACTCCCTTCCCAGGAGTCCTGGCTTCCAGCCTTTCTGCTCTAACCCACTAGGCCTCCCTCTCAGAGAACCCAGGAGTTTTAAGCTAGTTCTTTGTTATCCTCTCATTCAAGTTCCGCTAATGGTATTTAGCGCTCTCTGGCGCCCAAAGCCGGGATACAACTCGAAGAAGAAACGTTACAGGCAAGAAACTTGCCCTTTCTGGTGGTGTGGCTTTAAGAGGCAGAAAAGGGTGGAGCCAGTAGAACCTTAAGGTTTGTGCTTCCGCCATTTGGGTGTCACATGATAACTTGCAACACAGCCTGACCTTTCAGCCAATCACAGGCTGAAATGAAGTCAGCTGACCAGGGAGTTTCCCCAGTTTCCCAACGTTTCCATCCTGGGAGCAGCTGTTCCAGGGGGAATTTAAAGGGGCAGAGACTCGGGAGGGGGGGCATCCTCCTAGCGGCGGGCATGGGGGGCTGGGGGCGAGCCCGGTGTTGGGGCTGGAGGGGGCTTCTTCCTATGGGGCTGCTGATCCTGGGCCTCTGCAGCTGGAGGTTGGAGACCATGGAAACCCTCAAAGAGGTACAGACCCTGAGCCCTAAACGGGGAAGGAACGTCCCAGATCCCATTCCCTGACGCCCCCCGCACCCTGAGCCAGCCAAGCCCCGGTCAGTGACCTCTCCTGAGTCTTCTCTACACCCCTGGTTCCCTGCTGTACAGCGCCCCCTACTGACCTCCCCCCCNCCCTTAAGCACCTCCACCTCCTCTTCCTGATTGCACCCCTTAAGCACCTCCACCTCCTCTTCCTGATTGCACCCCTTAAGCACCTCCACCTCCTCTTCCTGATTGCACCCCTTAAGCACCTCCACCTCCTCTTCCTGATTGCACCCCTTAAGCACCTCCACCTCCTCTTCCTGATTGCACCCCTTAAGCACCTCCACCTCCTCTTCCTGATTGCACCCCTTAAGCACCTCCACCTCCTCTTCCTGATTGCACCCCTTAAGCACCTCCACCTCCTCTTCCTGATTGCACCCCTTAAGCACCTCCACCTCCTCTTCCTGATTGCACCCCTTAAGCACCTCCACCTCCTCTTCCTGATTGCACCCCTTAAGCACCTCCACCTCCTCTTCCTGATTGCACCCCTTAAGCACCTCCACCTCCTCTTCCTGATTGCACCCCTTAAGCACCTCCACCTCCTCTTCCTGATTGCACCCCTTAAGCACCTCCACCTCCTCTTCCTGATTGCACCCCTTAAGCACCTCCACCTCCTCTTCCTGATTGCACCCCTTAAGCACCTCCACCTCCTCTTCCTGATTGCACCCCTTAAGCACCTCCACCTCCTCTTCCTGATTGCACCCCTTAAGCACCTCCACCTCCTCTTCCTGATTGCACCCCTTAAGCACCTCCACCTCCTCTTCCTGATTGCACCCCTTAAGCACCTCCACCTCCTCTTCCTGATTGCACCCCTTAAGCACCTCCACCTCCTCTTCCTGATTGCACCCCTTAAGCACCTCCACCTCCTCTTCCTGATTGCACCCCTTAAGCACCTCCACCTCCTCTTCCTGATTGCACCCCTTAAGCACCTCCACCTCCTCTTCCTGATTGCACCCCTTAAGCACCTCCACCTCCTCTTCCTGATTGCACCCCTTAAGCACCTCCACCTCCTCTTCCTGATTGCACCCCTTAAGCACCTCCACCTCCTCTTCCTGATTGCACCCCTTAAGCACCTCCACCTCCTCTTCCTGATTGCACCCCTTAAGCACCTCCACCTCCTCTTCCTGATTGCACCCCTTAAGCACCTCCACCTCCTCTTCCTGATTGCACCCCTTAAGCACCTCCACCTCCTCTTCCTGATTGCACCCCTTAAGCACCTCCACCTCCTCTTCCTGATTGCACCCCTTAAGCACCTCCACCTCCTCTTCCTGATTGCACCCCTTAAGCACCTCCACCTCCTCTTCCTGATTGCACCCCTTAAGCACCTCCACCTCCTCTTCCTGATTGCACCCCTTAAGCACCTCCACCTCCTCTTCCTGATTGCACCCCTTAAGCACCTCCACCTCCTCTTCCTGATTGCACCCCTTAAGCACCTCCACCTCCTCTTCCTGATTGCACCCCTTAAGCACCTCCACCTCCTCTTCCTGATTGCACCCCTTAAGCACCTCCACCTCCTCTTCCTGATTGCACCCCTTAAGCACCTCCACCTCCTCTTCCTGATTGCACCCCTTAAGCACCTCCACCTCCTCTTCCTGATTGCACCCCTTAAGCACCTCCACCTCCTCTTCCTGATTGCACCCCTTAAGCACCTCCACCTCCTCTTCCTGATTGCACCCCTTAAGCACCTCCACCTCCTCTTCCTGATTGCACCCCTTAAGCACCTCCACCTCCTCTTCCTGATTGCACCCCTTAAGCACCTCCACCTCCTCTTCCTGATTGCACCCCTTAAGCACCTCCACCTCCTCTTCCTGATTGCACCCCTTAAGCACCTCCACCTCCTCTTCCTGATTGCACCCCTTAAGCACCTCCACCTCCTCTTCCTGATTGCACCCCTTAAGCACCTCCACCTCCTCTTCCTGATTGCACCCCTTAAGCACCTCCACCTCCTCTTCCTGATTGCACCCCTTAAGCACCTCCACCTCCTCTTCCTGATTGCACCCCTTAAGCACCTCCACCTCCTCTTCCTGATTGCACCCCTTAAGCACCTCCACCTCCTCTTCCTGATTGCACCCCTTAAGCACCTCCACCTCCTCTTCCTGATTGCACCCCTTAAGCACCTCCACCTCCTCTTCCTGATTGCACCCCTTAAGCACCTCCACCTCCTCTTCCTGATTGCACCCCTTAAGCACCTCCACCTCCTCTTCCTGATTGCACCCCTTAAGCACCTCCACCTCCTCTTCCTGATTGCACCCCTTAAGCACCTCCACCTCCTCTTCCTGATTGCACCCCTTAAGCACCTCCACCTCCTCTTCCTGATTGCACCCCTTAAGCACCTCCACCTCCTCTTCCTGATTGCACCCCTTAAGCACCTCCACCTCCTCTTCCTGATTGCACCCCTTAAGCACCTCCACCTCCTCTTCCTGATTGCACCCCTTAAGCACCTCCACCTCCTCTTCCTGATTGCACCCCTTAAGCACCTCCACCTCCTCTTCCTGATTGCACCCCTTAAGCACCTCCACCTCCTCTTCCTGATTGCACCCCTTAAGCACCTCCACCTCCTCTTCCTGATTGCACCCCTTAAGCACCTCCACCTCCTCTTCCTGATTGCACCCCTTAAGCACCTCCACCTCCTCTTCCTGATTGCACCCCTTAAGCACCTCCACCTCCTCTTCCTGATTGCACCCCTTAAGCACCTCCACCTCCTCTTCCTGATTGCACCCCTTAAGCACCTCCACCTCCTCTTCCTGATTGCACCCCTTAAGCACCTCCACCTCCTCTTCCTGATTGCACCCCTTAAGCACCTCCACCTCCTCTTCCTGATTGCACCCCTTAAGCACCTCCACCTCCTCTTCCTGATTGCACCCCTTAAGCACCTCCACCTCCTCTTCCTGATTGCACCCCTTAAGCACCTCCACCTCCTCTTCCTGATTGCACCCCTTAAGCACCTCCACCTCCTCTTCCTGATTGCACCCCTTAAGCACCTCCACCTCCTCTTCCTGATTGCACCCCTTAAGCACCTCCACCTCCTCTTCCTGATTGCACCCCTTAAGCACCTCCACCTCCTCTTCCTGATTGCACCCCTTAAGCACCTCCACCTCCTCTTCCTGATTGCACCCCTTAAGCACCTCCACCTCCTCTTCCTGATTGCACCCCTTAAGCACCTCCACCTCCTCTTCCTGATTGCACCCCTTAAGCACCTCCACCTCCTCTTCCTGATTGCACCCCTTAAGCACCTCCACCTCCTCTTCCTGATTGCACCCCTTAAGCACCTCCACCTCCTCTTCCTGATTGCACCCCTTAAGCACCTCCACCTCCTCTTCCTGATTGCACCCCTTAAGCACCTCCACCTCCTCTTCCTGATTGCACCCCTTAAGCACCTCCACCTCCTCTTCCTGATTGCACCCCTTAAGCACCTCCACCTCCTCTTCCTGATTGCACCCCTTAAGCACCTCCACCTCCTCTTCCTGATTGCACCCCTTAAGCACCTCCACCTCCTCTTCCTGATTGCACCCCTTAAGCACCTCCACCTCCTCTTCCTGATTGCACCCCTTAAGCACCTCCACCTCCTCTTCCTGATTGCACCCCTTAAGCACCTCCACCTCCTCTTCCTGATTGCACCCCTTAAGCACCTCCACCTCCTCTTCCTGATTGCACCCCTTAAGCACCTCCACCTCCTCTTCCTGATTGCACCCCTTAAGCACCTCCACCTCCTCTTCCTGATTGCACCCCTTAAGCACCTCCACCTCCTCTTCCTGATTGCACCCCTTAAGCACCTCCACCTCCTCTTCCTGATTGCACCCCTTAAGCACCTCCACCTCCTCTTCCTGATTGCACCCCTTAAGCACCTCCACCTCCTCTTCCTGATTGCACCCCTTAAGCACCTCCACCTCCTCTTCCTGATTGCACCCCTTAAGCACCTCCACCTCCTCTTCCTGATTGCACCCCTTAAGCACCTCCACCTCCTCTTCCTGATTGCACCCCTTAAGCACCTCCACCTCCTCTTCCTGATTGCACCCCTTAAGCACCTCCACCTCCTCTTCCTGATTGCACCCCTTAAGCACCTCCACCTCCTCTTCCTGATTGCACCCCTTAAGCACCTCCACCTCCTCTTCCTGATTGCACCCCTTAAGCACCTCCACCTCCTCTTCCTGATTGCACCCCTTAAGCACCTCCACCTCCTCTTCCTGATTGCACCCCTTAAGCACCTCCACCTCCTCTTCCTGATTGCACCCCTTAAGCACCTCCACCTCCTCTTCCTGATTGCACCCCTTAAGCACCTCCACCTCCTCTTCCTGATTGCACCCCTTAAGCACCTCCACCTCCTCTTCCTGATTGCACCCCTTAAGCACCTCCACCTCCTCTTCCTGATTGCACCCCTTAAGCACCTCCACCTCCTCTTCCTGATTGCACCCCTTAAGCACCTCCACCTCCTCTTCCTGATTGCACCCCTTAAGCACCTCCACCTCCTCTTCCTGATTGCACCCCTTAAGCACCTCCACCTCCTCTTCCTGATTGCACCCCTTAAGCACCTCCACCTCCTCTTCCTGATTGCACCCCTTAAGCACCTCCACCTCCTCTTCCTGATTGCACCCCTTAAGCACCTCCACCTCCTCTTCCTGATTGCACCCCTTAAGCACCTCCACCTCCTCTTCCTGATTGCACCCCTTAAGCACCTCCACCTCCTCTTCCTGATTGCACCCCTTAAGCACCTCCACCTCCTCTTCCTGATTGCACCCCTTAAGCACCTCCACCTCCTCTTCCTGATTGCACCCCTTAAGCACCTCCACCTCCTCTTCCTGATTGCACCCCTTAAGCACCTCCACCTCCTCTTCCTGATTGCACCCCTTAAGCACCTCCACCTCCTCTTCCTGATTGCACCCCTTAAGCACCTCCACCTCCTCTTCCTGATTGCACCCCTTAAGCACCTCCACCTCCTCTTCCTGATTGCACCCCTTAAGCACCTCCACCTCCTCTTCCTGATTGCACCCCTTAAGCACCTCCACCTCCTCTTCCTGATTGCACCCCTTAAGCACCTCCACCTCCTCTTCCTGATTGCACCCCTTAAGCACCTCCACCTCCTCTTCCTGATTGCACCCCTTAAGCACCTCCACCTCCTCTTCCTGATTGCACCCCTTAAGCACCTCCACCTCCTCTTCCTGATTGCACCCCTTAAGCACCTCCACCTCCTCTTCCTGATTGCACCCCTTAAGCACCTCCACCTCCTCTTCCTGATTGCACCCCTTAAGCACCTCCACCTCCTCTTCCTGATTGCACCCCTTAAGCACCTCCACCTCCTCTTCCTGATTGCACCCCTTAAGCACCTCCACCTCCTCTTCCTGATTGCACCCCTTAAGCACCTCCACCTCCTCTTCCTGATTGCACCCCTTAAGCACCTCCACCTCCTCTTCCTGATCGCACCCCTTAAGCACCTCCTCTTCCTGATCGCACCCCTTAAGCACCTCCTCCTGCAACATCCAAGCCTCGGCCTAGTTTTCATAGCGGCCCCTTTGAGGGAAAAGGTTCCCCACCCCTGCTGCTGTAGGGTCTAGTTTCTTATATTAGTGTAGACCCTGCAATAAACAAACTTCCTGTGGCTTCTAGTTTATTGATTGTACAGTTCCATCATGTTTCCTGTAGAGTCTAGTTGGCTTATCTTGGAACCCGCTCTGCTGACTGTAGGGGCTAGTCGATTGTTGGGATAAAGATTACCTTAAACTGGGTTTGATGTTTCTCACCTTGCTGTGGGGTCCGACTTGCTAATTGCAGAGTCTACTTTCCCCCACAGCAGTGGGACTGAGTGAGTTTCCTTATTGTCGAGCAGGGACCTGTGTTCTCTGCGTTTTCCCCCCTTCCCGACACAGGTCCCTGTGGGAGGGTACCAGGTTTTTATTTACTGTGGAAACTAGATTGTTTGAAAGGGGATTTGAGGGATTTAGTTTATCTTTGAGACCAACGCACCAACCTATCTTATTTTTTGGGTGGGCCTGTTGTACGGTGGAATCTTTGTTTATTATAGGGTCTAATTTAGTTTGCTTGTTGTAGGGTCTGTTATTTTAAGTTCAGTTTCTTTGTTTCTTATAGAGTTTGCTGTAGAATCTCCCCTCCAGGGCCTGTTCCATCTTTCATAGCTCTGCTCCATTTTTGGTAGGGTTTCCTATGTTTACGCCGCTAACCAGGCCAGCTCCGGACTGACGTGACACCTCCTCCCCCACCCCCTTTCCTTTCTCCCCCTCCAGGTGTGAACCTCACACTCCGCTGGACGTTGGCCAACAGCACCTCTTGGTGCAAGGAGCCCTTGCAGGTCTGGGGGGGGCCCAGCGGCTACTCCTGCATGGCGACGCTGGACGGGCCGGCCCCTGAGGACAAACACACTGTCTTTGTCATCTACGAGAAGGGACGCAACCTCACCACGGAATTTATCTCTGTTGCCAAAATCAGCATCAATGGGCAGCTATGAGCCTCCCTACCCTGGCTCCCTGAACTCTGATTGCCCCCCGGGTCTCTGAGTCAGGGCTGGGGGAGCAGGGGCTACGGGTGGGGATCGAGGGGCAGAGGCAGAGCTGGGGGGAACCCAGGGCTGGGAGAGCAGGGGCTGCGGGTGGGGATTGAGGGGCAGCAGCAGAGCTGGTGGGGAGTCCAGGACTGGGATAACGGGGACGCTATGGGGCAGGATAAGTACACTCTATCCTATCTCCCCAGCCTGGCATTAGAGGGCGCTGTTCTACCTCACTCTATTTCTGATGTCCGGAAGCTGCTATAGGTTGACACTTGTGATTTAATAAGCTTTGGAATTTTTATTTATTTATCAAATTTATATCCCGCCCCCTCCTGCAATGCAGCTCGGTTTTGTTCGCCTGTTTTGTGGATGGGAGGAGAGAGGGGCCTTAACACTTTCTGAGCTGGAATTATCTTACATGACTGGAATCCAATGGGAATTAATTGTACAAATGATTGGACTGATTAAAAAAATAATGCACCTTTTATGTGTGTGTGTTTGGTTATAATTGAAAAACAATAGCTTGTTTGTTAGGATTGAGGGGTAGCAGCAGAGCTGAGGGGAGCCCAGGGCTGAGAGAGCAGGGGCTGCGGGTGGGGAATGGGGGGCAGCGGCAGAACTGGGGGGAGCCCAGGGCTGGGGGAGCAGGGGCTGCGGGTGGGGA
>QEPC01011142.1:243412-255399 GCA_003113815.1 Sphenodon punctatus
ACATGTTGAGTCAATGTCGTACTTTAGATGTCAAGAGGGCGGTACTCCTTTATTTAGAGAAGACCCAGCATTGCAGTCAGTCTGATAATTTGTTCCTCTCACTTTCCCTTCCCAGGTGAGGGCATAAGGTTTCCTCCCAAACCATTTCTAAATGGCTGGTCCATTTGACTTCCTTGGCATATCAGCAGGCAGGTCTTCCTCCTCCACCATATTTGAAGGCTCATTCCCTTAGAGGTCTCAGTGCCTCTAGAGCGGCATTCTGTGGCCTAGCGCCTCAGGGCTGCAACCTGGAGTTCCCTCCAGACAATTTTAAAACATTATGCTCTTCATCTTTCCACTGAGCCAGACACTGCTCAGAGTGTCTATACTGAATTCTGTTTTTAAAACCTAAAGGAAGGTTGTTTCTTATGGTATTGTAAAATAATATTAATAAAATGTAATAATAATAATAATAATAATTTAAAAATGTTTATATATATGTATATAATAGAAATGGATAGGTAGAATGGACTTTTTTTTATCAAGTTCTTATAATAAAATTAAGATTTTTTGACTGAGAAATACATCGTTTTATTCTGTAAAGAAAATTACCCCACTGCCTTGTTCTAGGCTTGGTACTCTCCCATTTGTGAGAATGGGAGGAGCCACTCGAAGATGAACAGAAGGTTGCTACCTTGTAAACAAGGTTCTTCGAGATGGATCCGCACATTCTCACAAATGCCCACCTATCCAGCCCCCCATGGAATTTTCTTCATGCACACTCAGGGTTGGAAGGAACTGTTGGGCTTAGGCGGGAAGGTGCCTTATATAGGGTGGGGACGTGGTTTTAAAACATGAGCTTGGTATATGCCGGTAAGAGAAGGGCGCGCAAGCGCAAACCCATTTGTGAGAATGTTTGGAGCCATCTCGAAGAACCTTGTTTACAAGGCAGCAACCTTCTGTTCTTCGAGATGGCTCTGAACATTCTGACATCCTTTTATCTCTGTTCATGCAATCTACCTTGTATCAAAACGTTCTGTAGATGGGGCTGTCAGCCACTGGAGTTTCAGAGGCTGATAAGGGGAGCCAGTAAATTGCGGGTCAGAGTCTTCCTCAGCATTGTATAGTGGAGAAGTACTAGACTGAGATAGGAGATATGAGGGAGTGGGGTGAAAACCCGCCTGTTTCAAAAAGACCCCCCATTCTCTGAGGACTGTGGGGGAAAAGAGCAGGCTGGCAGGCTCAACCCCTTCATGAAGTCTTTGCCTTTTTCGGCGATGGCGCTCGGGACCCACAGGAAGTGGAAGGACCCTGTGCGCTGGATTCCTGAGTAGATAGCTCAGAAAGAGTGGGAGCCACTGAGACGGTCCCCTCAGCCCCTAATTTTGGGACCGTAGGGGGCTTTTGTTCACCTTCTCTTGACTTCAGCCCTTTATCCACAGGAAAACAGTGCTTTAAAAACTGTGTTTATTAGCCATTAAAATGAATGAGTCGTGAGCTAAGTCTATGTCAATAAGCCGCGAAAGCGGTTGGAAGGAACTGTTGGGTTTAGGCGGGAAGGTGCCTTATATAGGGTGGGGGCACGTGAACGTCATGTGAATTTTTAAACATGAGCTTTGTGTTAGAAGCTGCCAGGAGCAACCCTGCCCTTTCCAGATGACCCTCACTGACACTCTGGCTTCCAGGTTGACTAGGCCTGATTTCACAACCGGCCGCATGGCAGGATTTCGCAATCCCAGGGGAAGGGGCCTACAGCCAGCATGGCTGGAGGGGTCATTCTCTGATTGGACTAGGTACAGCCAGGTAACCTCCCAAGGACCAATCACGATTGAGAGGTAGGGGGCTTTTAACACCTCTCAAGAGGAGTCTTCCATCTTGTCTTCTGTTTGCTCTGGACACTGACCTTGTGCTATGGCGCTGAGGGAATGGCTCCTGGCCTGTTTGGACTAAACTGAACCTAAGGACTGAACCCCTTTGCTGCAAGGCAAAGGCGCACCTGAAGCTGTGAGCAATTGAATGTTACATCCGAGGGACCAGTTTAGGCCAGATGCTACTAAAAAGGCCATCGAGGCTGAACTGTTCTGATCAATTGCTTTTGTTCAAGGATTCAATGTGCCTCACATGGTTGCAGCCGGTGATGCTGGGTTTATATTATCATTAAAGTAATATTCCTTTTTTTTTTATCTAAAAGATCTGTGTGTGTGTGTGTTAGCAAATACGCCTCTGTACGCTCAGGTGGCAGAAATTGGGAACTGTTTTATTCTGGCTTGCGAGTCTGGCTGTTTAAAGCAAAGGATAGAGGTCTCATTCTCCCCAGAGGGATGGGACTTGCAGTCTAAGTAAATATTCTGGGTGGTGGCAGCGGAAAGAGACCAGATAATAAGTGGATAACGGGGTGCCGGGAGGCTGGGGTGAACCCTAGTGGACTCTGTTACGCCACAAGCTTGGTCTATGCCGTTAAGAGAAGGGCGCGCAAGCGCAAACCCATTTGTGAGAATGGGAGGAGCCACTCGAAGAAGAATGGAGCCATCTCAATGAAACTCCTTCAAAGGAGTAGGAACATTCAGATCCTGTTCCAAAACATCGCAATGACTCAGCAAGGCAGCGAACCAGGAAGAACGCACTAGCCACCATGTTTTTGCCGTTAAAATTTCCCTGTGCTTCAAGGACAATTAGAAGTTTGAACTCTAATATCTCACAACCCTGCAGGGCCGGAAACGGAAGTTTGAGAAGGACATTTCCAGTTGGATGTGTAGCACCTGCTTCTGACCATGGAATGTGTCTAACTGGTAAACAAAGAACTGGCGGGGGCTAAAGGGGAGGCGCATCAGCTGTTTATAAGGCAAAGGCGCATTTTAAATGACCAGCCACATAATTTCAAAGATACCGCAGCAGCGTTCCAAAGAGAAAAATAAAACCGGTGCCTTAGTCCACCACCGCGCAAATCACCCCTCGTGTAAAAACGCCCTAAGTATCCAGAGGTCCTGCAGCCCCCTGACAAGACTGGCTCCACAATCACCGAACAGATGGAAACGGTCTTTGCCTGCCATGGCATCCCGAGAGAAACTGTGTGTGATCACTCCCCCTGCGCCTGCCATGCGATGCAGCGGTTTGCTTCTCCAGCCCCACCTGCCCCCAGTCCAGTGGGCAAGCTGAGCGCACAGTCCGACCTGTCAAGCTCATGCCGAAGGCCTTCAAAGACGGCACTGACCCCTGACCCTCTTGCACCGCCGCAACACTCCAGTTTCGGGCATGTCCTTCTCTCCCACGCAACTCTTAATGGGGAGGGTCCTGCACAGCACCCTACCGGCTACCGCCTCTGTCCTTGAACCGGCGCTTCTCCCCAGCGCACACAAGCAGCTCAGAGATCGCAGAAGGCTCAGTATGGCAGCAGAGTTGCGCCTCTTCCCCGACTGTTCGCATGCACACGCCCTCGGAATGGGTCCCTGCCAGAGTCCAGAGCCCCAGTCGTATGTGGTGCAGACGCCTCAAGGTAACGTGTATCGGCCCAACTGGCGTCACCTCTGTAAGGTACCGTGCTCGCCCCCTGCGGCTGCTCCTCCCTCTGACCCTGTCCTGCCAGCTTCCACCCCAGCCTGCTATAGATGTACCCTCACAGCCACCTGACCCGCTGACATCGACGGCGCCGGCGCCCCCGGTGGAACACCCTCAGGTCCTGCCGTCTCTGGCACCTCCTGAACCTCTGCCCGTGCACAATGTTCCATCCCCTCCTGAGCCCGTGAGAAGCAGGCAGGAGTCTCTGTTACTTGCCCGCTTCAAAGACTTTTATGTGGGGCAGTGGTAAAGATTGACCCCCATCGGCGAGTCATGTACCCGTGACCTCTGACTCCGAGTCCCGTTTCTGTGTACACCGGCGCACGTGTTTACCCTTGTTTCTCGTTGTGGTCATTGTTTGTTTTACAGGAAGAAACGCTGAACTTGGACAGGGGCGATGTGTGCCTTGTGCACCATGTAGGTGGGAGGGGCCAGAAGCCCACGCATGGGAACAGCAGGTTGGCGTGATCTGCCCCCACCCCCCCAAGCTCTGCCTGGCTGTGGCCCAGCTGGAAGGCCTGTTTGTGAGCCCCTGCAACCAGACGACCCTGAAGCCTAATAAAGAGGGCTACTGTTACCACGTTGGTGTCTGAGAGTACATTGGGGCCCCCACTTAGTCCCTCAGCCTGATCCTGCCCGCAGTCCCAGCTGAGACCCCCGTGCCCCAGTGAGGGGACACTACATGCAGCGAGGTTGGGACGGGCCCTGGGCAGAAGACGGATCTGGCCTCCCCTGGTGACAGGAGAAGTGGATTCCACCCCCTTGGGCCCCGATGCAGCCCTCCCGCCTGCCCCTTGATGCAGGAGAGAGAGGGGACTTGCTCCCTCCTGAATATCTCACGCTTCCCCCACCCGCCATGGTCCCGGGGTCCCCTTCCCCCCTCACTATTATCCCCTGCTTTGTGACTCTCTCGCTGCTCCAGCCTGGATTGCAAGCCCCTCAGGGCAGAGACCTGGCTCAGTTTAATGATGGCGGGTGCGAGATAATTAATTCATGATAATCAATACTAATTTCAGGAAGGGGGGGGGGAGGAAGGAGACAAAGGAAAGAAGAGAAAACAAATGAAGGGGGAGAGAAAAAGAGAGATGAGGAGCCAGAGCAGGAAGGGAGCGAGAAATTATTAAAATGAAGGGGAGGGACAAGGGAGGGGCGGGGAGGACACGCTTTCCCTAATAGAGTCAATGGGAGAACTGCAGGTCAAAGCCTGTCCCCAGCCATCTTAGGAGTGGCAACGCTCCCCTTGTAGGGACGCACGGAGTAGCCATGTTGGGCGTGGCCCACTCCCACCACAACCTCACAGCGCATGTGTAGTAGACTAGCGGCAGACATCTTAGGTGTGGCGCTGATAATAGGGAGAAGGAAGCAGCCATGTTGGGTGTGCCGTACTTCACGACCACCTCAAGGCGCATGTGCGAGAAGACAGCGGCACACAGCTGTGGCCACTGGGAGGGGACGAGGCGGCAGCCATGTTGGGCGTGGCATCCCCCCTGTAGATTTCTGCCCCCCCCATCTCCATTCGGCAACACTGAAAGGGGGGGGGTGGCTCAGTGATGACAACCATGGAAACAAACACGGGGCCCTGCCCCCCCCACCCCTTGACTGTCAACGTTTCCGTGTTCAGGGAAACCAACGTAGCCGGTATCTTGGCGCAGTGTGATGACGTCACCCGAGGGTTGCGCGCGAAAAACCCTGGCGCAGCCTGATGATGCCATAGCCTTAAAAAGAGACAGGGGCCCTGTCGCCATTCGATGACGTCACAGCAAGGCACCCAGGTAAGGAAGAGCCCCCCCTCAAGTCAGGAGAATCACAGCGCGGGAGGGGCGATGCCCCGGGGGTGTCTAGACCCCGGGGAGAGAGGGGCGGCGGCTGCCACCGCAGCGCCACTTACTATGACAAACCCTCCCCCGCCGCAGCGCCATGGGGGGGGGCAGCGCCCCCTCAGTGCGCGCGCCTCCTCCGGGACGCCCCGTCCCCGGGAGATCTGGGACTAGCGGAGCCCACAGCGCCCCGCCCCTCCAGCCACACCCACCTGCTCCAGCCTGGGGCGGGCCTGGGAGCCAGGATTCCTAGGGGGGGGGGGTTGGTTATAAATGAATCCACATAACGTGACGCACAAGGAAACATGCGAATACCCGCTCCCTCCCCCCCCCCATGATATTTCATTATAACAAACTGTGGGAAATAGCTGGGAAAGTGCTCTCTGTGCCTCTCTCCTCTAGCCCCCCCCCCCACACAGATCCAGCATTGCAATGTTTCTTCCCCCCCTTGCCCCTGCTCTCTTGGAAGCAGAGAAATGGGGGCAGGAGTGAACTTTTCAAACGCAACCACTCTCTCCCGTCAAGGGTTCTCAGGCCCCCTAACGCCTGCATCCCAGCCCAGTAACATGGGCATCTTGAACCATTTAACCTTTCATACTCACTGTCTGAAGAACCTTTCCCCACATCATTCGTAAGACTCTTCTCACTATATAGTGTATTAATTTCAAGGCTGGCCACGGCGGGACTGGACTAGCTTTAGTGTAAATTTCCCCTCTTCGCCCATAGATAATGCACGTTCTGTTTAAAATTCCCTCCGGCTCATCCCCACCCTTCTAATTCCTTATTTTGGTTGCCCAATTGTGTGACACAGTCCGGAGTAATTCCTGTAAGCAGAGGGTCCATGTTAGTATCCACTGGACAGAGTCCTCTCTGTTTTAGCTTTGATCGAACAAGATTCCACACTGCTTGTGGCAGTGGACGTTCCACTAAAAAGCATGTTAAGGTTGCCTCTGTGGGTAGGATACGCTTGTAACACCTGTATCCTTGTCATTCTTTTCTCCAGGTACCTACTGCACCAAGATAAAGGCCGTTTTCATACAGTCAGTCTAACACTGATAAAAATGGGTGTTATGTTTTATTATACATGTTGCAGGGCACACAGAACACCGGTAGCCCTGCAACATGTATAATAAAATATAACACCCATTTTATCAGTTAGACTGACTGTGTGAAAAGGGCCATAGAGTCTGATGAAAAACTCTCCACCTAATGTCATACAGAGAAAAAAGAATTCTCTTGTGTACAAATGGATTCTTAATAGAACTGCAATCAGGCCTTCCCTCCTTAGCTGAAAAAGCCCATGCTTGCTCCGTCACCAAGGACACACAGAATTTGCTCTGGAGTAAAACAATTGTGTCGGTTTCCTTTTTAAAGACAGCTGCGTTAACCCTCCTATACATTACCCATCTTCAAATCAAATACACGTACACAGGACCCTGGAGTGATGACAACACAGGTGCCCTGGGTTTAGCTTTGTCCTTTTCCAACCAGTCTCCTCCCCAGGCTCTTTCCGACCAGTGTTTCATAATGAGCCCCCCTGCCCCCAATTCTGTATGCGCTGACTTCCTGTTTTTAAATCCTCCTCTCACCTGCCAGACCTCCTAAAAAGTGAAAAACAGCCAAGATGCCCGGAAAGGAAGGTCCCACGTTAACGGTACGGAAGCCTCCTTGGGCAACGGGCATATGGGAAACAAGCTTAACAATCCCAACCATTCAGTTAACGGCTTAGCTCATTAGAAACTAGCTGGCTTCCGGCTGACTCTTAGGAAGGGAGTGTAGTGAGTTTGAGGGATTTCTGTTGAGGTGGGGGCTGCTCTTGGAGCAGCGTACGGAGTCTTGTTACCACACGACCAAGCAGAAAAAAGGCAAATCTCCAGCTATAGCAGAGGGTCATTTTTTCTGCTGCTTTACTGCTACTCCCGGGCAGGGGATAAGTTACCGCTATAACATTTGACCTGGCTACTAAAAAGGATTTTACCAGGGCAGAATCCACCTATTAACAGCCGCCTCCTCACCCCAGAGGCAGCTTCAACTGTTTCAATTTTCCTTTTTTTTCCCCATTTTGATTTTAGTTGCTCCCCATGGAGCCTGTAAAGCGAGTTTGGGAGGATGCAGCGAATGCCCCCACCGACCCCCCCACAAAACGACAGTCCCAGGACCCTGCTGCCCTTCACCTTGCGGTCTCCCCCTCCCTCTACGATGCCCCCTTCCCCTTCTACCGGCGCCCGGCCGAAGTGGGCTGCTTCTCCCTGGACGGCCAGCGCTGTTACCATGGGGATGCCCGCCAGCTCCGTTACTACAACCCCCCACCCACCGAGGGCCCCTCCCCCTGCTTCGACCTCCGCGATGGCTACCGGGATCGCTACGTACGCTGCGACGGCAGCATCCGCGAGGGACTCGATCACCTGCTGAAATGGGTCGAAGGGAACCGAGACCGGTTGCGGACCGAGGGAGAGGAGTGAGTGAGGGGACTGTCTACGTCTTACTGGCATAGCCGCTCAGGCTCTCTGCAGACTCAGGCAGGTGTAGGGGCAGGGCGGGGCAGCGCCCCCGAGGTAGGAGCTCAGGTTCTCTGTGCATTCAGGCTGTGTGTGTTCCTCCCACAGGCGGCCAATCAGCGCAGACTTTGTCACATGGCGGGGTCACCTGACCAAGGTTCTCACGACACCCTACGAGAAGCAGGAGGGCTGGTTGCTGGGGGTCAGCCGCTTTCGGGGGACCTTCTACATCAGTGAGTTTGAGACGCCGGCCGCACAGAGACGGAAGGAAACCCAGCCTGAGATACTCAAGGAACTGACGTATATGGGCTACAAGTTTGAACAATACATGTGTGCCGGTAAGAATCCAGCCGTCCTGCTCTGACCTACTAGTCCCTGTTCCCCTCCCAGAGAACCCAGGAGTCCTGGCTCCCAGCCCCGCCTGCTCTAACCCACTAGCCCCCCCCTCCCCTCCGAGAACCCAGGAGTCCTGGCTCCCAGCCCCCCCTGCTCTAACCCACTAGCCCCCCCCTCCCCTCCGAGAACCCAGGAGTCCTGGCTCCCAGCCCCCCCTGCTCTAACCCACTAGCCCCCCCCTCCCCTCCGAGAACCCAGGAGTCCTGGCTCCCAGCCCCCCCTGCTCTAACCCACTAGCCCCCCCCTCCCCTCCGAGAACCCAGGAGTCCTGGCTCCCAGCCCCCCCTGCTCTAACCCACTAGCCCCCCCCTCCCCTCCGAGAACCCAGGAGTCCTGGCTCCCAGCCCCCCCTGCTCTAACCCACTAGCCCCCCCCTCCCCTCCGAGAACCCAGGAGTCCTGGCTCCCAGCCCCCCCTGCTCTAACCCACTAGCCCCCCCCTCCCCTCCGAGAACCCAGGAGTCCTGGCTCCCAGCCCCCCCTGCTCTAACCCACTAGCCCCCCCCTCCCCTCCGAGAACCCAGGAGTCCTGGCTCCCAGCCCCCCCTGCTCTAACCCACTAGCCCCCCCCTCCCCTCCGAGAACCCAGGAGTCCTGGCTCCCAGCCCCCCCTGCTCTAACCCACTAGCCCCCCCCTCCCCTCCGAGAACCCAGGAGTCCTGGCTCCCAGCCCCCCCTGCTCTAACCCACTAGCCCCCCCCTCCCCTCCGAGAACCCAGGAGTCCTGGCTCCCAGCCCCCCCTGCTCTAACCCACTAGCCCCCCCCTCCCCTCCGAGAACCCAGGAGTCCTGGCTCCCAGCCCCCCCTGCTCTAACCCACTAGCCCCCCCCTCCCCTCCGAGAACCCAGGAGTCCTGGCTCCCAGCCCCCCCTGCTCTAACCCACTAGCCCCCCCCTCCCCTCCGAGAACCCAGGAGTCCTGGCTCCCAGCCCCCCCTGCTCTAACCCACTAGCCCCCCCCTCCCCTCCGAGAACCCAGGAGTCCTGGCTCCCAGCCCCCCCGCTCTCACCCACTATGCCCCACTCCCCTCCCAGAGAACCCAGGAGTCCTGGCTCCCAGCCCCCCCTGCTCTCACCCACTAACCCCCACTCCTCTCCCAGAGAACCCAGGAGTCCTGGCAACAGCTGGCTTAAGGACCATCAGGGGCTTTTCCCAGCTATAAGTTTCGACCAGAACCTCCTCGAGGAGTAACTTTGCAATAGAACCTTTATCTTCTGCCGACCCAGCGACCTCGCAGAGGTTACAGGTTACGTACAGACACCCACTCCATGGGGGGAGCCTAAGACAAGGCAGCCCTCACTGGGTGTAGAGGCTGGCGGCAAAGACGATGTCTCTCTTGATCATGTTGGAGGCGGCCTCCATCTTGGCGTGGAGCGTGGGCTCCCCAATGACACGGGCTGCTTTGCGCACGTCCCGGCAGGTTTCATCCAGCCGCTGGATGCAGCGCACGATGATCCCCTCCTGCACGTCCGTCAGACGGGCAATCTCGGCAAATGGCTGCGGCAGAGGAGAGAGGGGGATAGAGCCATTACCTGGGTCCGACTTTGGGGGGGGGGGTTAGAGCACGGGGGGGGCTGGGTGCTCTGGGAGGGGAGCTAGGGGGTTAGAGCAAGGGGACTCCTGGGTTCTCTGGAGGTGCCTAGGTCGCTGCCTCTCCTGAGGGGTGTCTTTGTGTTCCAGGCATAAGCTGATTAAATGGTGGGCTCAATCCTTCCTCCCTGGGGTGTCACGGATCGTGGCCGGCTACCGCAGCCCCGACGGCACCGTCGTGGGGCTGGAGACTTTTGAGACCATGAAGATATTCCAGCTCATACGCGTGAGTCCTCTCTGCCCCCTTGGCCACTCTGCCTCCTGGGCTTGGGTCAGAATGAATGGGGGGTGGGGGGAGGAGCCAGGGATGCCAGAGCTGGAGGGAATGGGACCAGCAGCCAAGAGCCAGGGCTGCTGGGGCTGGATCATTAGCCAAACCCAGTGCTGCAGAACCTGTGGGGCTGGTGTCCTTCCTCACTGAAGCCTCCGCTGCTGGGATCATCCCCCTATTGAGAGCGGCCTTGGCCTCCCATCTCCAGCCAGTGGTCCCGTCCCAGCCCAGAGCTCGCGCCAACAGCACCCAGGATCAGATGCATCATGTGGGGCAATTCTGGATCCATCCATCCCATAAAGTTCACTACTACAGTGATACTCACGCTGCGGCAGCCGTCCATGGCCACAGGGATTCCCCCGTAGCCTCCTCTGGGATGGACCCATTCCTGCTTTCTCTGTTGCTGCAGGGGGATGAGGGCTGCTGGAAGCCGGCCGTCTGTATGAATTTCGCTCAGGCCTTCCTGGCTCATATCAAGAAGGTGGTCACCAAGGACGACCCACGGTGAGTAGGAGGATAACCCAGGAGTCCTGGCTCCCAGCCCCCCGCCAGAGAACCCAGGAGTCCTGGCTCCCAGCCCCCCCTGCTCTCACTCACTAGCCCCCACTCCCCTGCCAGAGAACCCAGGAGTCCTGGCTCCCAGCCCCCCTGCTCTCACTCACTAGCCCCCACTCCCCTGCCAGAGAACCCAGGAGTCCTGGCTCCCAGCCCCCCTGCTCTCACCCACTAGCCCCCACTCCCCTCCCAGAGAACCCAGGACTCCTGGCTCTCAGTCCCCCTCCCAACCCACTAGCCCCCCCATCTCCTATGAAGGGACTTGGGCATCCAAACAGTACCTGCTTGAGGGTGCTGGGCAGCTGCGGCTCCTCCCCCTGGGTGCGATGTTGGCAGACGGTGCAGCTGAGAAGCGCCACAATCTCCTCTGGCCGCAGGGCCGTCAGCACGTTCTCCAAGAGCAGCTCCGTCAGCAGGAGCTCGTGGTTACTGATCTCGCAGGCGACCCGGCCTGCCAGCTGCACCGCCCCCCCGGCGTCCACATAGCGCAGCTCCTGCAGCACCTGGGGACGGACAGACAGACTGAACGGACACAGACACACATCACTCCCCCCGCCCTGGCGTCCACATTGGGCAGCTTCTGGAGGAGAGACCCCCAGCCAGACAGCGACGTGCACCCTGCTGGCAACAGGTGTAAAGAGGGGGAGGCTTGAGGACGGACGTACAGGCCCAGAACACAGAGAAAAGACACAGCTGTGTGCGCAGACAGACAAGGGGAGGTGCAGGAGGAAACGTGGCGTTCACAGCGAGCGAGCGAGCCGCACGCCGATCCCACGGAGAGACGGGCACCGAGGGGGTCACTAAGCGCGACGCAGGAATGGCTAGAGCCTGCGGCTCCCCGGGGGGGCCAGGTCTCACCTGGACGCGCTGCTGGTACTCGGGCAGGAGCAGCAGGGACTGGTCTGAGAGCAGGTAGAGCAGCCGGGCCAGCTCCTCCTGCACTCGCCGCCGCTCCCGGAGGCGCACAAACTGCAGGGGGAAGAGAAGCGAGGGGTCAGAGAAGCCCCCACTGGACTAGCTAAGGCCCCCGACTCCTCAACTGCCTTTCTGGCAAGAGCGGTGGGGAACAGCAGAGCCCCTGGCAGGCAGTGGGGATAGTACTCACATCACGGTGCAGAGGAATAGGGGGCTGGGAGCCAGGACTCCTGCACTCCCCCAAATCCCTCTCCCAGGATCCCCCTCCGGCTGTAGGACAGACACACTCCAGCACACACACACACCCCAACATTACCAGGTGGGAGCATCAAAGCCCCAGGCATCTCCCACTCCCCAAGCCTTCCCCCAACTCATGTTCCGCCCTTTCAGCCCCCTCCCATCCCAGAATCC